>JARKHS020010651.1:0-23721 GCA_030143305.2 Amblyomma americanum
ATGTTCTTGTATTTCTTGTAATCGTAGCCTATGAAAATGAAACGCAGACGGGAACCAATACATTGTCTATATAGGTACAAGAAGCCCTCCCTCCCCCCAGTAATAAATAAAATAAACGACAGTACTTCTATCATTATAACGAAACATGGCTTAAACGGACTGGGGAGGTAAAGATGAGACGTAGGCCAGCTGACATCTGAGTGTTTACTCTGCCTATTTCTTTAGACTTCTTCTGGCAGTTCGCCACACGCCGCTCTATCAGCCGAACAGCGCGCCGCGTTCGCAGCATTGCGTGTAAAAGGCGGAGATGTAATGGTCGGCTGTATAACAACGTTTGACATCGATAGAGAGGAGGAGAGCACAGCCGCTGCTAATCGGCGGAATAGACAAGAGAAGATTAACTTTTCCGATACTGAGGTTGTCGCATGGCACTTGGCTACACAATAAAGAGAGAATGAGCGTAAGAAGGCGAAGAGAGCAGCGGAGACGCCCGAACAGAGAGAGGAACGGCTTGCCAAAAGAAAGTGCTAGACTGCCGACCGTAACAGACTGCGCACAGCCGCAGAGATGGAGACTATATGTCTCTCATTGCTATACATACAGTGATCACAACAAGCTCAGCCAGGGAAACATATACCTCTCACTACGTATATCCTGGACAAGCCGAGCTAAGCCACAACCAATTTTCTTTTATTTACGCCACCACCACTATCCAGAGCAACCTCTGGGTACGAACCATTAATTTAACTAACAGCCGTCACGGTGCTTAGTTTTCTCACAATCCGATAGACAGGTTGTTTGAATTCATCTTATGGGGTTTAACGTCAAAAAGCAACTCAGGCTATGAGGGACGCCGTAGTGGAGGGCTCCGCATAATTTTGACCACCTGATGTTCTTTAACGTGCACTGACATTGCACAGTACACGGGCCTCTAGCATATCGCCTCCACAGAAATGCGACTGCGACCGCCGGGATCGCGGGTGGGCACGTTGTCATGCCGCCACAACTCACGTGACCAAGGTGGCTCACCTAGCTTCCTTCTGGAAATGAGGCGGCTATGACGCCGCATTTTCCGCAGAGCAGGAGCCATACGCTATCACATTAAAACATTGGCAACCGAAATCATACAACATATGTACAGGGCATGACCGGAAATACACTGTGCTTAAACAGTAAGCATTACATTCTATTAAATCCAGGCTAGAATATGCTACACTGCACTAGTGTAATATGTGCGCATGCGGACTGGCCCGCCGTCCCAGCGCCAGTCACAGACCTCTCCTGCTGTCCGCAGGCTTTCTCACTGGCAGCATTGTTCTATTTATGATATCTGATTACCCGCCAGCGGTCTGCTGAGCATTTCGAGTTCTTCACGCGGTCGTATTACACATAATCAAAGAAGCTGGGAAAAAAGTACAGCAAAGCTGCTCGCTTATAGCATGATCAATCTGAAAACAGCGCACGAGACGAAAAAGAACAGAACGTGCCTAGAGAACTTAGCGTTGCACGTCCTAGGATGGCTTAGGCCAAGGGAAGGATCAGGTGCAGAAGCTTAACGCAGGAGTAAAGCAGGAATGCTGTGAATCGAATCAGCTGCAACACGCCGTTAAAAAAACCCTGCTGTAGAGTAGCGCAGCCACGAGGTTATTGCGAGAGCAACGACGAATGCGAAGGCTAACGTCAAATTTCTAGAGACGAGGAATTCTCTGGAGGCCGAAGCGCTTCCGAGTGTCGCTGAGGGAAAATTCAATCGCTGTCTCGGCGATCCTCAGGACACTTCACAGCCCGAGGCGCTCAAACATTCAGCATCTTTTTTGAGAAGTGAGACAGCGCACACCCTGAAGGCTCTGCAGCATGGCCCCGCCAGCTAAGCGGCTAGAGATACGAGTGTGGTCCACGGATTCAGGGCGCTCCACGCGTGCAGCATGCGCATGCACAGTGAAGGAAAACACCTACCGGGTCGGAAGTGGCGCCTGAAAATAGCACGATCCGTTCCAAAAAACATGCAGTAGTTGGTGATTCTGTTTCGGGCAGTGCTGTTAACCTCCATATCCTGAAACTGGCAAATTGGTGCTAGTGCTTAGAAAGTTAAAACTATGAAAACTGAAGGCGGTGTCAAATGGCTCACAGTTGACACAAGAAAAGGAATGATAAAACGTGTCTCCTAGCAAACGCAATCTAATTTGAGGTGTTTTCAGATAGCTTTTACTCACTGCGGATGCAATAGCCATTTTTCCGGGCCCGCCGAGCAAGAAGTGAGTACAATATTAGTTTTTCGGCATCCGGACATAGTCAAACTAAGAAATTTCGACACCCTGCATGGCGAAAACGAAGAAACCACTTCTTATGTTCCAACAGCGAGCATCTAGCCCAGACGTAAGTAACCAGATGATAAAAAAGCATGTTCTTGAACATTCATGGCACTTACCTCATTTAAGAATCAAGGTGCCATGTAAAAATTATGTAACCGCCCCGAGCACGCACAGTGATTGAATTCGCAAATGCTTTTCGTGTTCCAGCGTCAGGACAGCAACCTTTCTGGCAGCCAGGAACAAATAATTGCACTGCTCGGAATTACTACATCGGCTCACACACGCCGCGTACCTGATAAAGCACGCTGACACATTAACGTGGGCTTCACTTCTCTTTATTGCCTTAAAGATCTACAGTTCTGGGAAATATATGAGGAATGGGTGCAGGTATAAAGAAACATATATACAAAAATATTATTGGTTAAATATAGCAGTTATCCGTGTTGTTGCAAATGGGTTGCAAGCCCCAAGGGTAGCGTTGGCCTGGCGGCCTGGGGCACAGCTGGAAACATCCGAAGGTCCTGGCAAAGGATGAGTCGACTGCCAACAGAACAACTTGTTTATTCTGGCATCGCAAAAGAGCAGCCGGTCAGGGCGACCACGTTACTCGAAGGAAGAAATCGAAGTCTCTCTTTGGCGTCCGGGGCAGCTGCTTTGATACCCTCGGAGTCGAAGGCAAAAAGGAACGGCTCGGGATGAGTCGCACGAGACGGCGACGCACGGACATGTTGAGACGTGAAGTGACGCGTCCGCCGGGCCGGCGCAGGTCAGACCTCCTCGGGGCTCCTCTCCCCGGCTGCCGCGCTTTGACAAGCGTGGGCACCAACATGCACACACACACACACGCACACACGACGACACGTGGCATTGAAACCTGCCTGGACGCGCTTGGCGGGAGGCGTTACGGCAGCACTGAACGGGCCCAAAATGACCGCCACTTTGAACGAAGCCCCGGCGTCCGTTGCATCCGCGCCGGCTATACCGCGCGTCGTAGGCGAAACGTAACAGACCGCCCCGCCGGGAGAAGGAGATCCCGATGGTCAGGGGACTGCATCCGCTGTCCGGAGGGATGTCGCTCGATGATGCTCGTAATCGAAACCGGTCGTCCCTCGACGTTGCTTGAGCGCAGCGCACAGAGAAGGCCTCGTTCTCAGGTTCAGGATCACACAGGACACTGCAAAGTGACTTCGGGAGAGTTGCCATTTTTGTGCTCGTTCCCAGCAAGCGTTAGAACTACGCCGAAACGCAACCGCTCAGTCAGCAAGCACGAGACAACCCTCACTAAGCTCTGCCAGGCTCTTTCCCCTTTTATACTACTGCCTAGTTCCTTACAGTAGTCAAGCAGCATTTAGAACGCGTCCACAATTTGGAAAATTGCACTAGAAAGCACATAATCACTTTGCAACACTAAACAAAAGCAATATGTTAAAAATCCTGCCTCAGGAAGAAAACATCAGTAACAAACAACATTGAGGCGGATTCCTACGTTAGGGGCCTCGACTTAAGCCATCGGCGTTACCGTTGAGACTCCCCTTTTTGTAACGCACCTCAAAGGAATATTGTTGCAAAGCGAGGCTCCAGCGCAGGAGGCGGCCATTTTTGGGAGAGATGGTCTGCAGCCATTGGAGAGGGCAGTGATCCGTCTCAATGATAAACCTCGAGCCGGCTAGGTAGCATGACAATTTCTGAACGGCCCACACGAGACACGCACACTCTTTCTCGGTGGCACTGTACGCCTGCTCACGACAGGTCAGCTTACGACTAGCATACAGGACGGGGTGTTCCACTTCTCCATTTTCCCGTTGGCACAGTACAACGCCCATGCCTCGCTCACTAGCATCGCACTGAACAACGAACCCTTTTGTGTAGTCTGGCGATCGTAGCACAGGCTGGCTTGTTAGGGCGCTCTTTAGGGCGCTAAAAGCTCTTTCCTTTGTCTCGCTCCAGACGACTGTTTGGGGCTCTGTTTTTCTTAGAGCATCCGTCAGGGGAGCCGCGATATCGGAGTACCTGGGGATGTACCTCTGATAGTAGCCGGCGACACCTAAGAACGACCGAATATCGGTCTTCGTGCGCGGTTGCGGGAAGTCTCGCACAGCGGCCACCTTTATTTCAGAGGGGCGGCGACGACCCTGTCCAATCACGTGACCGAGGTAGACAACCTCGGCCTGTGCTAATTGGCACTTGGGAGCCTTGACTGTCAAGCCCGCTTCGCGCAGGCGTGTTCGCACTGCCCGCAAGTGTGCCATATGCTCAGACCAGGATGCGGAGAATATCGCTACGTCGTCTAAATACGGTAAAGCGAATTCTTCCTGTCCCCGCAACACTTTGTCCGTGAGGCTTGAAAAGCAGTATGGCGCGTTCTTCAAACCAAAACTCAAAACTTTAGGACAGAATGTTCCCATTGGTGAAATGAACGCCGCATACCTACTAGCCTCTTCTGTAAGTGGAACCTGCCAGTAACCCCTGACAAGATCTAGGGTGGAAATAAACTGAGCGCTACTAGCTTTCTCAAGGCGCTCCTCGATGTTAGGGATCGGATAAATTTGATCCTTAGTGATGGAATTAAGCCTGCGGTAGTCGACGCAAGGACGAGGTTCCTTGCCCGGTACCTCAACTAAAATCAAAGGGGAGGTATAATCACTGTCACCCGCCTTAATAACACCGAGCTGTAGCATTTTCTTTACCTCAGCCTCCATAATATCGCGCTGGCGGGGTGACACCCGGTACGCCTTGGATCGTACTGGCTCTGGGGAGGTAAGTTCTATATCATGAGTAAGGACAGAAGTCCTACCAGGCCTCTCAGAGAACTGACCTTGAAACTCTTGAAAGAGTTGGTGTAGTTCGGTTTTCTGCTCAGGCGACAGCGGTGCTTTACTGAGTAAGTCACTAATGACCTGATCGGTGTCTTCCCTGTTCGTCACTGAGCTTAGTCCCGGAAGCTCGACCGGAAGCTCTTCTAACTTTCCCGTGTTAGGCATTTCCTCTCCAGTACCTGGTGCCTTCAACGCTACAGGCTCAATTTTATTCAGTTCGGACGTGCTCTGAATATCAGCTTGCTGCGCCTCCGACCCTTTCTCATTGTTCGACAACGTCGGCCCCGCAACTACCGCCTTTGCAGCGAGCTCCCGAACTCTCGATCTGGTTAAGGCCTGAACGCTAGCCTCACCAAACAAAAGCCCCTTCTCGCGCAGGAGATGATCGGACCTGTTCGAAAATTGGTACGGGTACTGGGGGGTCAGCATAGATGACACTACGGCCTCCGTCTCAAGTGCTCCGAAAGGTCCTTCAATAAGCACTTTTGCTACGGGCAGACACACGCTATGAGCTTCCACGGCTTGCTTGATCCATGCGCACTCGTCCGTGAACATATCGGGTTCTACGTAAGAGGGGTGAACTACATCCATTGTAGCTGCGGAATCACGAAGCACTCGGCACTCTTTCCCGTTCACGAGGAAGTCTCGCATGTAAGGCTCGAGAAGCTTCATGTTCTCGTCAGTGCTACATATTGACAAACACACGACTTCTCTTTTTGTTTCTGGACACTGCGCCGAAAAGTGACCCGGCTTCTGGCACGTATAACACACGCGCGCTTGCCTCGTCTCGAACCGCCTTCTGCGTTCGGCTTCGGCTGCCGCCGTCTCCTTACGTTCGGTCGGACTGCTTTCACTCGCATCCGCACTACGTGTGTCCCCCCTTGCTCTCATGGGTGTGAACTTCGGCCTCTCAGACTTGGAGCCAAATTCACCCTTTTGACCGTCCTTAGCTCCGCGAGCCCGACGCGTCACAAACTCCTCGGCTAGCTCGGCGGCTTTAGCCACTGTACTAACGTCTGGCCTATCCAAGACCCAGTACCGCACGTTCTCAGGTAACCGACTATAAAACTGTTCCAGCCCGAAACACTGCAGAATTTTCTCGTGGTCACCAAACGCTTGCTCTTCTTTGAGCCACTCCTGCATGTTTGACATAAGCCTGTAGGCAAACTCTGTATATGACTCACTTCTGCCTTTTTCATTTTCCCGAAACTTCCGACGGAACGCCTCCGCTGACAGCCTGTACTTTTTTAGCAGACTCGATTTCACTTGGTCGAAATCCTCTGCCTCCTCTCTCTTCAAGCTAGCGACTACGTCGGCCGCCTCGCCGGGTAACAAAGTGAGCAAGCGCTGTGGCCACGTTTCCCGTGAGAACCCCTGCTTCTCGCACGTTCGCTCAAAGTTAACCAGAAACAAACCAATGTCCTCTCCAAGCTTAAACGGCCGCATCAGGTCAGTCATTTTGAACGATACTCGTTCTCCTGCACCGTGTGCCTGACTTCCATTACGAGCGCGTTCCATCTCTACCTCGAGACGCTTCATTTCCAAAGCGTGTTGACGGTCGCGCTCTTCTTTCTCTTTATCTTTTTGTTCTTTACGTTCGCGCTCGTCTTTCTCTTTTTGCTCTTTACGTTCGCGCTCCTCTTTTTGCTCTTTACGTTCGCGCTCGTCTTTCTCTTTTTCTTTTTGTTCTTTACGTTCGCGCTCGTCTTTCTCTTTTTGCTCCCTCTCCTCAATGGTCTCAAGGCATTCCGACAGCTCGTCATCCTCAGCCTCCAACTCAAGAATAGCCCTTAGCAGTTCTGGTTTTCTGAGTTTTTCTGAGACATCCAGACCCAACTCTCTTGCAAGCTTCAGCAATTTCGGTTTGCGCAACGACTTCAAATCCATTGCTGCTCCGAATGCTGCTTTCTCTACTGCCTACTATTGTCTTGCCGCAAACTAACCCGGCAGTAACGGCAACCACAATTACCAGCTCTGTTTCTGACACTAACAAAAGCCTGGCAAAACTCAGAAGAAGAAAGTCCCGCACTCACCAAACCTCGCAGCCAAGAATTCAGCGCAGTCGTTCCGCTGCAGGCAACCAGTCATCACACAGGGCTCGTTGCACTGCTCCCGGATGGCCGTTGTGCTGCTCAGCATACAGTTGACCGCATATCTTCGCTGCTGGCCTCCGTTGTCGGGATCTCACTGCTGGCAACCAGTTGTTGCAAATGGGTTGCAAGCCCCAAGGGTAGCGTTGGCCTGGCGGCCTGGGGCACAGCTGGAAACATCCGAAGGTCCTGGCAAAGGATGAGTCGACTGCCAACAGAACAACTTGTTTATTCTGGCATCGCAAAAGAGCAGCCGGTCAAGGCGACCACGTTACTCGAAGGAAGAAATCGAAGTCTCTCTTTGGCGTCCGGGGCAGCTGCTTTTATACCCTCGGAGTCGAGGGCAAGAAGGAACGGCTCGGGATGAGTCGCACGAGACGGCGACGCACGGACATGTTGAGACGTGAAGTGACGCGTCCGCCGGGCCGGCGCCGGTCAGACCTCCTCGCCTCCCAGTTGGGGGGCTCCTCTCCCCGGCTGCCGCGCTTTGACAAGCGTGGGCACCAACATGCACACACACACACACGCACACACGACGACACGTGGCATTGAAACCTGCCTGGACACGCTTGGCGGGAGGCGTTACGGCAGCACTGAACGGGCCCAAAATGACCGCCACTTTGAACGAAGCCCCGGCGTCCGTTGCATCCGCGCCGGCTATACCGCGCGTCGTAGGCGAAACGTAACAGTGTCTAAAATATGGATGGGCAGGTGCTTGCAGTGAATTGGTGTGAAAGGACGTTCTATTTTGAGGCGGATCGAATAAATAATGATGCAGCAAACATTGTAGTATGAGCATGTGCACGGGCAACTTACAAGGGATGACCAGTGCTGAGTGAAATGCGTGCCGGAGTGCTTATGTAGCGCGGAATACGAAGTGAATGTTTGTCCTGAATATTACCTGCTTAGGCGCTCCAAAACAGCGGAATATTCCTGATTGTTGGCAGGAGTCCAGTGTAGCGTCGAAAGCTGCTCCGCCTATGTCGTGCGGGGAGAAAAACGCTTATAAGTGAACACAGAAGAGAGTGCGGAGGGAATCGTCTGGAAATAAGAAATGAGCTGGGAGCAATTTAGAGTCGAAGAGCATAGATGGTAGAGCACTTTGAGAAAGAGACGCGAGAAGCAAGCGTGAAAGTTAATTTGGGGTAGCTATTGATTTGCAGTGCTGAGGTTGCAGACTACACGGCCTCAAGGCGATCACGTTCAGGGCCTATCCGGAGCAGGTGGAAACATAATAACTTACTCATTCCAATCGCATGGTTTCCCTCATGTATGATATTGTAGGGCCCTATGTGTATATGTTTTTAAAGCGGTTTCCGGTAATGAAAAACCACTCGAAATTTTATAGCAATCGGCTCCTTACCATGTTCTGACTCTCATAATTTTTATATCGTATGTTGAGTATAGTAGAAACAAGTAACGCTCGACCCCGCGATAGAGGCTCACAAGGTTGTAGCCCTCGATCGAATGCAGTGTGTGCCCCTGGGCTGCTCAGACCATATTTCTGGAGTATTCGCTTGCATTGTCGCAAATGTAGCTGGCCGTTTTGGGAATCACGATTCCTTATATCCTATCCAGCTGTTACAAACCAACTGGCAGCTTTTAACATAAATTATTGGATACAATGAAGATAACACCGTGTAAAACGTGCGTTAAGACAGCAATACTTAAATCCTGGACAAAACGTTCCCAATGCATTCTACGCTTTACCTTATACAACAGAGGTTCATGTCCTTCCCGTCTTAAAGGTACGCTGTATGATGCGTCCTACATTTACTTTTGTTTTGCAAAACTGTGTTCCACTTTCAGGTATTCTGAACGAGAAATAGATTCATTCCTTATTTAGAGCTGTATCATCAATGTAGCGCTTTGCTAAAAGTGAAAAAATATGGAGTCCATCGCGACGCGCTCGTATCAAGTGATTCTCTTCTTACGCGTTGTGAGCGAGCATTGTTTTCAGCACGGCTCCTTACAAACGGCCACAAAAAAAAATCATCTCTGGTTTTAAAGCAGCCAGTACAATAAGCTTCACAATTACGCGCCGAACTACAAGCACATCCTCAGTAAGTAAGAATTCTTGCGAAAATTTAGGTGAGCACGAATTACCAAGCACAACTGAAATTACTCGCATATTTGTGCTTCGAGAAAAGGGCAGCTTATGGCTTTTCTTCTTATGATTCCGTGAAGGATGATCATTGTTATATATGATCACCTCTTCGTGCACGACATTTGTTCACAGCCTTCACCAGCGACTTCTAACAGCGTGTTCAGACTGTTCAGAACACAATGCAGATAGTGTCTCACGCCTGAACTTTGCGCATCAGACCCGTTTGCTTAGGTGAAAGTCCTTGTCAAGAAGATACACCACGTCGGCGTCGAAAAGGCCTGGCCTTTCCACTCATAATGGCGCCCTTTTTGTGATTGAGGCCTAAAAGTCATTCCTCAACTCCATGCCTCGTGTGCTCTTGACGTCATTTGCAATTTTAGTTGACAGAGGAACATCCATACAGCGTTCTGAGAATATGGCACTGTCTTGGAAGAGTAACACATGCACCTTGTGCCTAAATCTTGGTGGACAAGATAAATGGTTTATTCGCCTTTATTTTTATATTTTACGTGCAGTAATCGGGAAAGTGTACGCCAATGTGAGGGGCTCATGACAAGGTCAGAGGCTTAGACTGTAACTTCATGCAAGCATGCAGTTGTTTATTTCTCGTTTTTTTACTGCAATGCTTTCACCATTTTCAAAATGTGTAGGCTTTGTCAAAAATGTGGACTCCAAGAAGTCGGCTTCTGGGCCTTATTGTGCTGCTTGTTATGCGTCAGCACAGTTCCAGATCTCCTAAAGGTACAACGAAGTCTCATTCTCATGCATATCAAAGTTAGAAATTCCGCGGATGCAACAATAGCCCTTTACTGAATAAAGAAACATATCACAAATACAATTTAGTTTTTACAAAGGATGTACTTCTTAATGTATATTTGAATTCAAAACGGTACGTTTAAATTCATTAGAAAGGAGGAATAACGTAGCAGACACACATGCGTGGAGCAGAAGATAGTTTCCATGTTTGCGTATTTGGCCGGCATGTATACTGTTCTGGCGTGTTTGTTTCGTTGTTTCTTCCAGGAAAAAATAAGGCTGAGCCTTGGTCAGAATGCATACGGGTTGGGAAATTTTCCAGGCCCTCCGCATAGCTAACGTACCAATCAATTGTGTCAGCACACCATATGTAACCTCATTTACAACAGAGCTCTCGTATGTAGCAAGCGCCTTTGGTGCACCGAGTTTGTGACAGCATGACTACGCATCTACTCCTTTAAGCCGAAAGCCCTTAATGGCTCACCGTTGTCTATTCGTCTGCCCGTCCGTCCACGAAATGTTTCACACTATAGCTGTCAATAAAATGACATCAACTCGATGAGAAAAAATCCTTGTGCACGGCGGTATTCGAAACACCATCCTTCCGTTCCGCATCCGAACGTGCTAACTGCTACGGTACTTCCTGCGAGCACAAATGTAGCTCTCCCAGCCTGTTATACTTTTTGGCACGGGCAGGGACACTTTATTTTTCGTTCTTTTCATCGTCCAACAGTAATTTTTGTATAGCGTAAGACCGTGCGGGCAGGGCAATGGTTTTTCTTCAGCCCAATCTAACCTCTGTATACCGTAAGGTTTAAGCCTGTTTTACGTTAGTGGTGCAGGCAGGGACTTAATATTTTTAATTCTTTTACGTTATCCCCACCTAATAGACGTCTACCGTAAAGAAAGCCCGTTATACTTAGTGCCGCGGGTAGGAACACTTTATTTTTCAGTCTTTTTGCAGTCCCACAATACTTTTTGTCTAGCGTAAGGGCGTTGCAGAGTGTTTGCGGAAAGGCGCTTGAATCGGACGGATGCCTTCGAAACGTCCTCCAGTGTCTCCAGCATTTAAAGATTCACAAACATTTGTGCACTTAGTCACCATCTTAACTACACATCAGCGACACAAAGCAGCAACACCGCGCTAAAGGCTTTCGCCTCACCGCACTTTAGGTCAACAAAGAGACCCCTAAATTCTTAATGTCATTTAGGCCTGGTTTGTGCGAAATAAACGAGAGTGGACGATTATCATTGGTTCTTTGGGCACAACTTTTTCTTTCGTCCCCCATTTTTCAAGCGCTGGCAGTTATCTTTGCAAATACAAAAGTCCTATTTTCATCCATCCCGTCTTTCCGCCTTTATACTATAAGTGCGGTTTTACCATTGTTGCCACTTTCGTTCACTGAGCTTAACCAGTGCGTATGAGTAAAAAAAAAATTCATGGTCGATTTTCGTAATTAGACCAAATGCGAATTCAGTGCACTAGAAGTTTACTTTTCACATTGGAACCGGTGTTCGGATCCAGTGTTCACGCATGGCAGTTCTTCGGATTGCGTTATAGGGTTACTGTAATGGGGAATAGTAACATCAGTTAATAGAAAATGAACGTTCAAAACCATGAAAAGCTGCTGAGAAAACAAGTTGTGGAGAGTGTGGAATATGTAGGTATGTTTATTGTGACTTGAATATAATACGGACGCGTGCGCCGAATCTCAAGCGGGTTCAGCAGAAAAACGAAACGACTCCACGGGCATAGTACTCGTACAGGTTTCAATGAACACAGACCTCTTTTGTGCAAATGTACCTTAGATCAACTGTCTTGGTAAATAACAAACTCATATTAGGTTTTCACAAGTGAGCGAATAAGTCTGATTACTCTCCAGCCGACAAGGCATACAGCACTCATTTCGAGAAAGCTTTGTTGACAAGGTCAACCTTATTATGCCAGAAGATGGAATAGAATCAAAAGCCACAAAATTCAGTATTTCGATACTCTGTCCCAAACATCATGCGCAGATTCTTTTAATATGCGCACAGAGCAGAGCAATTTCATGAAATACGACAAGCGGGCTTCATTATGAAGCTATGGGCACACATAAAACAAGTGGCCATTCAGGAACAAAGTGGCGTCGGAAAAAAAAAAACACCTAAGTACTTTCTAGCTTATTTTGAAGGCCAACAATAAGTAAGTGCGTTTTTAATGGCGTGCAGACGTCACATCATTCCGGAGCACACGCGGAAAAGGTAACTTGTACTAAATAGGAGAAATCTCCCGCCGAGAATTTGGTTATAGGCAGTGTGTTGTGTTCTGTGGTATAGTGTTGTGCTTGCAGCTTTTGGCCGCAGGCTTTCCTTCTTCAGTGCTCATGAAGGGTGCCAAAACACTCCTAAATAACTTTGGCCACAAACGAAAGGTGGCTAAATTGAACGGGCGAAGGCCAAACTTGAGGTAATGCCTTCTATTTATAATGTTTCGCATAACCTCAAAAAAGGGGCCAGCAGGCATAAAGTGCCACTTGTCCTCTCAGCGCCAACGAAGCTTGCGAAGCTCTGACACAGCATCTGCGCTGGTGGTGAGCGCGGTTGCAAAATACAGCATGAAGAAGCCTTGGTCAGATGTGCCTTAGGAGTGCTGTACACGATTCCTCTCTCCTGCGGAACGTGCTGTCTCGGACGGACGAGGCGTTGCCTGAACGACCAGTTATGAGAGCTTGGGCAAAACCTAAAGAAACATGATAAGCTTACGAATTTTATTTCTCATTTTATTGAATGCAAGTGCGTGCCATGCTTTCAAGAAGCAGAGATTCTGGGCAGAGGTGGTAGTGCTAATTCCAGACTATTGCTGGAGGCCTTCCACTAATGCAAAACTTGTACCGGCGCGTCATCGATGCCTCGATCTTGCTTTACTCTGCCGAGCGCGATTTTCTGCAGAAGTGTACAGAAAAGAGCTGAATCCCTTTGGCCCTTCTCTGGTTTACTGGCTGCTGCTGTTTGATGTTTTTTTTACGTTCATATCATGTTCATATCAGTATCATTCCTTGTTACTTGTTACCTGTTACTCACTTAGCCACAGAGTGAAAGTAGATAAGAGTGTGAGCCACGAACATAGCATGTTTACTACTGGCACCGCCCCCTTCTATGCATGTTTACTGCTGGCACCGCCCCATTCTGTTCATATGATCTGATAGTGCTTATAAATCCCATCCCTGGAGGGAATAATAAACAAGTTCTTAGTCGCGTTCTTCTCTCTTATGTCGTGCTCTCTCTGTGGTCTTCCTAATAGAGCTACATCCAATTTTCAAGGAAGTGTTCTGTCTTCATGTATAGCAAGTGTACGTCTGTATGGCTTTTACGCTTGAATGAGAAAAACAGCTATAACTAACACTCCGAACAATCAGCTAGAGGCTATCCTGTTTTTTTTTTCAGCATACTCTCTACAAATTATAACTTAGACGTCAGTGCTCCATAACACTATCTTTTAGAATCAAGGAAAGAACCATTAGATGCACGTAATCTCATAATATATTGCAGCCCTGTACTAAGGCTTTACGTCCAGCCTGTAAAGTTTGCATACTGGCGTGATGCTTCATTGCATTTTTTTTGTTTCTGCTGAAAGCCGCACGATCGACGCAATATCAATTTTATTTGCGAAGGCACGGGCGACCAGGTTTCATTGGCAAGCTCTTAGACGTCCGCAATTCCTGAACTGTTGCAGATTTTCATAGGCATTTTCCGAGCATTACCTCTAAGAGTATGCGTAATGTTTCAGTTGAGCGTGGCCGGGTGCGGCGGTGATTCTGTACAATGATGGCAGTCGATGAATCTTGCTGCTCTTATCGCTGTTGTGTGCTTTGTGTTGAGGGTACAGATCAGGCCAATAAAAAGTTTCCTTCAAAAGGCCACAGCTGGCGTTTTGCTGCCGCGACTGTCGTTAACACCACGTCAAAAGCTTGAGCGTCAAGTTGTGACTACATAGAGACCAATTACGTATGAAGTTTTTAGAGACAAAAAAAAATTTCGGGGAGCAGTTAAGACTATTTACGGCCTTTGAATGCGGCAGCATTTTCTAACCGTGAGCTCTGTTTGAAAGTTGATTAAAGGTTCCTTCCTTTTTAATGACACACCTACTCATTATCATACAGGCGTAAGGGAACGCATACATTAAATTTACCTTTAGCCGACAAAAAGTACGAAAACGCCTTGGCATATCACCAGAAGTGCACCAGTCACATTACCGCATGGGGCGCACCCAGTATCATTTCCACCGAGAAATCAATATCTTCCCGTCTACTTCTAGAGTCATTCCGTTTTTCATTTTCATATGTGAACAAGGGACCCGTAATGGTCCCGAAACGTCATTTGTTTTTACCCCCTTGTTCTTCCTTTTCTCGGCGAGTGTTAGGTTTTTTTTTCATAATGGAATAATTTCCTCGCCAGATGAGTTTTCGTCGAACTCTGGACTACGTCATCACACTTGTTGTGGTCGTTGCTGCCGCTGAAGATAGCGAGGTCTCGTGAACGCAAGGCACCAGGGCAGGTGGCAGGTTGGCTGCTGGCTCGTCTCCCCCATGTGAAGGGATGCTGTGCGACCATCTTAAGGGCAATGGCGACTTCTTTTGCTTCAGTTTTGCTGTCATAGTTGAAAGTGACTCTGCTGATTTCCCAATGAGTGGTGGACCACCGAGACTACTGCTGCTCTTATTTCAGAGTACATAAAAACGTCTACGTAGACTGTTTCTGCCCTTCCGACAAGGCGTTTCTCTCCGGCCCTGGCTCTTTTTCCCTGCTCCCCTTTGTAGTTCTGGGTTGATGGGAAAGTGACTGGATCTAGATTTTCCGACACTGCTCATGCCCGTTTTCTGATTTTCTCGAATATTGCCAGCATAGGCCAGTCTAGCCAGCAGGTTCCTGCCCGTTTCGGAGAAGATTGGGCGCTCCTGTGCTATTAGAAGCATCTCCTGGTGTTCAGGTAAGGTGGATGCCTAATTCAATTAACTTCTGACTGGAGGTGTGGGTGGATAAGCCTAGAGCCATCTTACAGGCTAACTTCAATAATCATCGTCATCATCATCACAAGCCCGACTACGCCCACGGCGGGGCAAAGGTTTCTCCCATGCCTCTCCAATTAATCCTCTACTTTGCCACCAGCGCCCATCGTATGCCCGCAAACTTCCTCAGTCTCATCAGGCTCGCCTAACTTTCCGCCGCCTCCTGCTACGCTCGTCTTCTCTTGGAATTCACTCAGTTACCCTTAAGGACCAGCGGTTATCTTGCCTTCATCATTATTACCCTGCCCAAGCCCATTTCTTCCTCTTGATTTCGACCAGGATGTCATTAACCTGCGTTTGAAACGGCTAGCTATAGAAGACCCTCCTGACCACCACAGCTGTCGCCAGTCAGAGGGTGTCTCTTTTTCTGTGTCCCCTTACCAGTTGAGCAGATAAGGGAAGCGAAATAAAGGGCTTGTTATGAGTCTATGACTTACATAGGAAGGAAGCCAAGGGAAGTGAAATGAAGGGCTTGTTTTGAGACTATGACCTACAGAGGAAGGAAGCCAAAAGTCACCGAAACCAAAGAGCATAGAGGAGTGTTTCGATTTTTTTCAACTAATAATTTTTTGTTCACCATTGGGAACTTAAGTGTAATTTATTTTTTTTATGATGAATTTTTTGAATGTACAGGAGAAAACAACCACATGCCACCGCTGGCATCTGAAGCCATGACCTCCGAATATCTCGTCCCGTGCTCTACCAACTCAGTTGGCTTCACAATCTTGTACTTTTCGGTGTATTTATGAGGAGTGTAACCTAACCTTGAGAGTGTTCATAGTGTCACCTTCGTCCATAGTGGCTTTGCACTACGCCCTGCATTGCCAGTCGTGGTCCCATACCACGACCTCCGAATTTTACGTCCGGTATCTATCAAACCAGCTACGGTCGGGGTGGTCCAGTTTTATACTTCTGTGTGTATTTATCTTGAGTGTAACCTAACCTTGAGAATGCCTGCGGTGTGCCTTCACTGGGCATCGACAGTGTCGGCTCACAGCTTTAAGAATTCGATCATGGCTGTCCTGTATGACAAGAAGGCATTCACGCAGCCGTGAATCCGTCTTCGCCTGTTCTGGATGTTGAAGTGAATTCGTATAGCTTCGTGGCTACGTCTTTGAAGGCTTTCTCGAGGGTGACCACTACGATGACGTTCTCTTCGCGTTGGGAAATGGGTGCGCGCCTTTTTCTTGACTAGTTCCAATTTGTCCACTGTATAGAGGGGAGGAAAGAACCCAAACGTCACGTGAGGTAGAAGGTCGGTTCGCTTTAGGTAGTCTTATAGACTTGTTTGGACTACTCGTTGAAAAAACTTCTCCAGGCAGAAACTGGGAGAAGTGGGTCCTAAATGTTCCACGCCATGTACTTTCCCGGGCTTTGGTATCTGAATGATATACGCTTCCGTCCACTATTTGGGGTACGATTGGAGTCTCTCATAGGTAGTTGCAATATTCTGCGATGTTGGAGTATTGTTTAGAGCTTTTAGCCTTTAATCTGTATCCTTGACGTGTTTCTTGAGCAATGTTTCGTCACCCAAAACCCCAGAAAAAACGGAATAAGTTCCGCTCGGAAAGAAAAACTAGTGGAAAAAAAGTAGAAGAGCCGGACGCGTAACGCCACTGTATTCCACCAGCACTACTTTATTTAAACACCTCTTTTTCTCAGTCGTTCATCGAGCTAGAATGTCTCAAATAAGACAAATGTGTCACCGATTGACATTATTCCACTTGTCTTTCTGCATAGATCCCCTAGTGTCTTAATGTTTTTTTTTGAGGGGTTATTCCTTAAACAGTTTGATATATTTTGTTGCTATGATGGTGAAAGGGATGCTGGGCCAACAGCATTTGAAGGTTAGGGGATGCAGAACCCTTTTTCACAGGTGTCTGAAATAAAAACAAATATAATTTTATTAGTGTGCTGGTTCAACATTTTACACTTCCACACCAAGTACATAAAAAAGTCCATTTTTACACAAATATGTTTAGCCAATTAGCATTTTAAGCTCACGGATGAGAGCAAGGCCAGCCAAAAGTTTCACTACGCATGATTCTCGATTTAACACAAAGAAAAACATATGACCGCAAATTTATTCTTTTCAACCGGCATCATAGGACCACCGCTATGAATCGTGTTACGCTACTTAGCGTTTGTTGCATATAGAAGGAAATAATTCAACATCAATGTTATTCTGAGATATGTATTGGGTAGTAGTGAACTTATTGTTAAGCAGCCCTTATTCGGGGCCTGCTCTGCTCGAGTATCGCTTTAATTCATCATTGAGTCGGAAGCGCTACCAATCACCACTTTCTTAAACATTCTAAAACTTAACCACGAAGAACAATAAAAATAATAAAAGTGCCGTATTCCAAGCCATAAGCATACCGCGCTTCCAGAAGGCTTCCAGTTTATATGAAATAAATATTTTTATTTAACTTTAAGCTGAACATATTAAGGAGGCCTTTATCGAAACGAGGGAAAGCATAGGTACAAAAGTATTGATTTTTGATATTGAATTATGGGAAATTACTAGTGTAAGAATATTATTAAGAAAAGTAATTTATAACAGGCTAGATGAAAACATTTGATCAGTACGGTTGTGCCATTAAGGAATAAAGCGATAGCGTTAATGGTTATCATCAGCGGTTTTCTGTTCAGTTGAAGTCATTGTACTTTGTTGACATTAACTCATTTATCATAACACAGTTTTCTCATTCGTCTCTTCGAACTCTTCCACGCTGCAGTTTACGCACATTATATAATGTTGCTTCTATATGCCCACACAATAGGAGTCACTGCACTACACACAATCGCATGATCACAAAGGAGCGCCTCACACTGACGCAGGTTCCGCACTGAGAAAACTTTATACTGCTCCAGCTACTTCTGTTGGGGGCAACGGCGTAGATTAAATCGCGAAAATGCTATTTACTACTCACCTAATAATATTTGAATCAGTGAATTTTCTAATAACATACTTATCAGCTTACACTAGTAAAGTACCACATTATGTTAGTAAACGCACCAAATACATATACGCGGTGTCCCAGCTAACTTTAGCCAAGTTTTAAAAATATGCACTACATTCTAAGACGACGCGACCAAATGCATGTTGCTGGCGGTTGTATAGAGAAACTTGCGCTGTTTTTGTGTCGTTCTTAATTGCATTATAAGTCGAGATTAATTACCCAACTTTAATTACTGTTGTCTTTTTGCGCTGGTTCTTCTGAGATCATGGCCTACCAACTAGCCCAACAAGTTGTGCTGAAATAGATTGGCATCAATTACCGCGTACGGCACGTCAAACGTGATTGTACAGTCAAGGCGGCAACTATGCTACTACAAGCCTTTTATGCTCCCTTTAGCATCAGGACTGCAGGGACCGCGGCCCTCGATACGTTTTCGAGTAAACAAAGGTTTGAAAGTGACGGGCCTATTAGGGCATGTTAATTAGGAAGCCAACTGTGATTGAATCCAAAGAAAGCAAAAGGCAGTTTCTTTAATTTAGAATAAAACAGTAATTACTCATTGACATACACCCGAGCGCAGCCATACGGCTGTGCTGTTGATAAATAGGAAATCTTTACGCGCAATCACTTTATGGGGAAAGTAATGGATAACAAAGCAGAATAAAATAACCACATGCCGCCAGTGGGATCCAAACCTATGCCCCCCTCTTTCTTGCACGGTGCGTGGGTTCAGATCCCCCTGGTAGGAGGCTACACCATCTTTTGGAGTAGACCTTCTTAAGGCGTAGAGGAAACAAATTTTCATCATGTAATGTTGTGCCCCTTAGAGGGCAGTACACTGGATCTAACTGCTTGCGGGTTTTAGGGTATGTGAAAAAGTGCGTCCGCCTAAAAAACAAAATATAAATTTGAACGGACACTCGAGCCACCAGTGAACAGCCTAAGGAGACTGCTGAAGAATCATGCAGTAATGTCACTAGCGGTGCTTGCTTTTGCTCTCGCTTTCTCAGACCTGTCATTTGTCGTGATCGTGGCTGAAACATAGAACGGTGGTCTGTTTTGAACGCTTATCTTTTCAGTCGTATGGGCAAGAATGTTTTTTGTTTTTCTTCACCTCCAAGAGCTTGTCTAATATACAGTGGAATTTGCAAATAAGCTAGGAAGAATGCACACAGAGAGGCCGCTCGAACTAAAATGACTGGTCGGAAAGAAATAGTGTTCTAAATTAATATAAAATTCTGTTTCTTGGAAGTGACTGCAGAAATTGTAATCACCGATTTACGGGGTTTCAGATGCAACAACAAACTCGAGGAGGAATTAGTTAGGTCTACGGCAACCTTAATATTCATGGCGATAGTTGTAACAAAGCACCGCAGTATGTTTCCAAAAAAGCGTTCAACATCGCGCGGGCTCCTCCGGAATGATAATGAGACCAACTGTGTGCATTCAGTGAGGTGGAGTATTCGGTAGGATATGCTCGTCAGAATTTCAGTCCTTTATCACGGAAACACAGGCGCATAGAGCAGGACTCATCTTTCAAGCATTGTCCAAGTGTAGAAACCAGCCCAAAGTGTATGACCTTTAACCTGGACTCGAAGAACCTGATTAAGAAGGAATGAGAAGCAACGTTAAAGGCTCGAGCTTACTCGGCACAAAAGTTAAAAATAACGCACAAGGTTACAGACGATTCGTGCGGGCTTTGCTTGTGGAAAAAGCGTACACCAAATGGGCATCATTTCGATGGGCAAGTCGAAAGAATGCTCATAACCACATTTAGACGGGTATGTCTAACGGTGGGTATCGGGTTATGCACTGAAGGCGAACGCTCGAACAACGAGACCACGACATCTTGGTAACCACTGTGGCATTTAGAATAGTTCTTCTTAAATGCGCAAAGCATTTGTTTACGTATATTCGGAGAGGGGTTCGTTATTAAAGCACTGGTGCTTTGTTTTGGCTTACTTCGGAAGTGCGAATTTTTTTGCTTTGTGCTAATTCGCGTTGAAATGAATTTCAACGCCGTACAAGCATCAGCCGCTTGAAAATTCCGCCAGCAGCCAAAATTTTGAAGAGAGCTACTTCAAAGGCAACAGCCTAATGTTGGAGGACTTCAATGCCTGATTAGTTTTTCTGCCTCTCTATCGTCAGTGAATGGAGCACTATCTATGCTGGTACTGCAACTTCTGTTGCACGCCAAGGGTAATGTCGTAGGTGGTGAATATCACTCATAGTTTGATAAAAGAATGCAACAAAAGGAATCAGCAGCATATATTTTCAACCAACATGTCCCTTCAGGTAGTAAAGGAGAAAGAGAGGGGGATCTTGTAATGTTCGTAGTATTGTTTGTTACTCTAGAACAAAAAGTGCACAAATAAAAGCAAAGAAAGCAACTGACATTTAAATACAAACTTACAACCGATAGTGCAAGTGACCGGCACAATCACAGAGTGAGTAGATGTGAGACGAGGTGGCCAAAATTTTTAACAATTTTTATCATCACCCATCCTTTCTCCCGGTTTTCGTTGTAATTTTGGGGCATCGCACCGTTTTAGAAGCGTTAACGGCCAACTAGGGAGGGTTGGCCCCTGTTCTCATCAGAGGAATGCAGTAAGGTTAAGTTTAACACCGTCGTCAAGCAGGTTATTCCGTGCGAATCGAGTGAACCGGGGTGCCAGTGTCATGGCCCTACGTGGCCTGGACACATGCGCGTAATGTGAGGGCTGCGCGGTGGCCCTGTGAACTTGTAGTGTCCAAACACGCTTGTTCAAAGGATTTTGTCAAAACAGACGTTTCGGCTTCCATACGGAAGCCTTGTTCACTAAATTTTTATTGCAGAACCGCGACGCTTAAATAGGCTTCAATAATCGTCCCAGGCATCTTGCATAGGTTGGCGGGAGATTGCCGATGTTACGATTAAGTCTTTTTTCGGTGGTCTGAATCACCAAGGACTCGAGATACTGGCGTGAAAGCCAGTTCTTTTCTTTGGCGATGATAGAAGCCATTTCCCAGCAGATATCATGACCTGCCGATACGGCGTGCTCCGCAAGTGCGTTGGAAGTGACTTTTCTGTTCTTCACGTCCGACATGTGTTCTTTCAGACGCCTTTCAAAATTCCCGCTCTCGCCGATGTAAACATAGTCGCACTTGGCGCAGGGGATTCTGTACACAACACCCGCAAATTTTTCTTTCTTTTGGTTGTCCTTGACATTCACGAGCTCGTGCCGTAACTTGCGGGCGGGAACATGGGAAACGTGCTCGTCGTACGTGCGCAGGACACGTCCCAGTGCTTCACTTATGCCTGGTACATAAGGTATGGCGACACGTGGTTTGCAATGGCTGCCGACCGGTTCCGCTGACCGCACCGAGCGACGTTCAACGGAGTCCAAAAAATTCCTAGGGTAGCCGCAGTTCATCAAATCACGACGCATTTGTATCAAGTCCGAGGCACCATCTTCAGGCCCTTTTTTTTTTTTGCTGTTGAAATAAGTTACTTACTACCCGACAGGACGAGATTTCGTCAGACCTTAGATTTCAAGCACGCTTGTTGAATAAATTTTTCCATCGATCCATTCATCGAGGTTAAGAGTGAAAAGTACGGAGGAACTATAGATGCGCACGATTCAGTATACCACCAGTTGAAAAATGCAGCGCTAAACAAGGAAACCACCCGAGGATACGGAATCTCAACACGGTGCTACTGCTTTGACTGTTCTTTTCTTGTGGGTCTTCCGTTGTGGCTCATTTTCTTCCAGATGCGTCGTTACCAGCCAGCCCAAGCTGCTGTGTTACTTCGAAATATGAGAAAAACTTGTTGTTGTTGACCTAGTTGGTAAACCATGCTCACAGAAGAACAGGCGCAAAAAAGAACAACTGACTAGGGCAAGCGCTTCTGTCCGTGTCGTCCTTCTTGTTTCTTGTTGCCCGTTTTCTTTTTGTGCGCTGGTTCTTCTGAGATGAAATGTCTAACTTAGAAATCAATTATGACCATACTACACATTCGGCCACTAAACGAGACCTAAAATTCCTTCTTTATAACAATATTTCACTTCTTTCTCCAATTTCTTCGCGGCTGGGTTGATGTGTCCACGCAGTGAGGGGCAGCTGCTGCTTCTTTCCTGTATTCCTAAGGCAAATTAACCTAAGCTAGCCCTCAACCAGCTGTTATTTTTCTTGGTTCTAACGTTTTCCTTTTCCTCTCGGCATCCAGTGCACTAGAAGCTTAACGGGCGTGCACAATGCCGCTCGCGAATAAGCGTCAAGCTCTGGTTGAGTTGCTCCAGAGCACACAAATATCACGACTGTTTCTTTAGCACAAGATTGAAGCACGCAGTCATACGCATTCTCACCTACCAGGACACCATCGAATCGAGGCAAATCATTCTTAGGAGCTTGGGCAAGGAATTGAAATAGCATGGTAAGAGCCCTTATATTAGAGTGGTGTGGTTGCGAAAGGAATAGTTTAACTCTCTTTTTAGCGTTAACTCAAAATAAATAACTGATGCAGGTCTTTTAATTGCTTACACCAATAAAACAGCAATCATTTTTATTGGTGTATCATTTCCTTGTGTACATATATTCACATCTGTCATCCACATTTTTTTAGTATCGGTAATTGTCGTTCCTGTTCCGTCATCTGCTGTACTGTTGCCCTATGAACCACTACATGTGAGATTTTAAATCCATCTCCACAGTTTCCTATATACAATCGACAGATTGGCCTTTCCGTATATGAAAAGTTACCAGGTCAACGATCATTTTGTTTACATAATGCAATACAGGTGCAAGGATGGCCTTCGTGTTCAGTACAAGGATAAATCGGCATGCCCTTTGGCATCAATAAGCGCCAACACTTGCATGCGCGAGGACAACAAAAAAAAGCATATCGACGTGTAAACAGTTGACTTATTCACTCGTCAATAATCGCAGAAATGTAGCTTTCAATTTTTCTCCTCTCATAACTCTTATGATATGAATGCTGAAAAGGGTAGGGAAATTAGACACTCGCCTTGACACATGAAGGAAGTAGACAGCCACCGTAAGCAAGGAGAGCAGAGGTGAGTGGTTTTAGATTTTGTTTTATAATTCGCGTTAATAATATTTCAAAAATTTCTTGTCTAAGTACATTATCACTGAAATATATGTTGAAAACAAATTAAAAAAGCACTTGCTGCGGGTGTGTATCGAATCAACAACTCTGGGTTTGGATTCTACCTGAGACATAGCGTTGTCTTTTCTTCAAGTTTCTAATCAATTTATCTTTCTGCTACAATATAATTACACTATTAATTCCCTATTCAGCACCAGCAATAGCAGGAGAGAAATAACCCTAAAAGGGCGAATTGTTAGGCCAGTTGTGTTTTTTTTTCTCTATCCCGTGTTTCCTGCTGTTCCGTCATTAATCATGAACCAACTGGCCCAACAGTCCTCTCTTTCGCGGTTAGTTGTTTTAGTTGTTCTTACATCAGACACTCCTTCTTTTCCATCAGCGCTGTGTGTGTTGTTTCTTTTCTCTGTCCCGTGTTTCTCGCTGTTCTCGACATTAAAGAGAAATAGAACGACAGAAACATTTTCCTATGTTTTCCTTGGCTTTAACGATCGTTTACTTTCTTCGTGTGGTTCGATTCAAGAG
>JARKHS020010652.1:0-12500 GCA_030143305.2 Amblyomma americanum
CATAGTGCTAGCGCTTAAAAAATAAATGATCTTAATAATTTCATTATATATGGTTTTATTCATATATGGTTTTAATCAAGTATGGTTTTAAAAATATATGGTTTTAATCATTAGGGTACATACGCCGTAACTTACGAAATTCTCCTGCTAATGTTCGGAAACTAGCATACCTAACGTTGGTTCGACCACAGCTTGAGTTCGCGTCCTCCTTTTGGCCTCCTTATTACAACAACAGGGTCACCACATTAGAAACCATTCAATATAGGGCAGCCCGATTCATCTCTAAAAAACTATAATTACCATTCAAGCGTCACTCAGAATAAAAACCGATGTTTCTTTGCAATCTTTCGGCATACGCCGTGACATCGCTTTACTAACATTACTTCACAAGTACGTGCATTCTAATAGATCATGCAAATTTCACCTAGATGTCCTATCTCGCACGTCCAAAAGATTGCACAATCATCTGAGTTTTACACGCATTTATGGTGACACATTAGCTTTCAATTCATCAGCACTTCCGCGAATCATCTGATTATGGAATAACCTCCCAGACAACATCACCTCACTGTCGAATCCTGATACCTTCCATCACCAACTCATTGCACATTTCACTGAAGCCATCTTAACATGTTGGTGCTAATCTCTTTTACGTTTTCTGTTCCGCATTTCGTTTACTTTTTCTCTCCTTTTTGTTTCCATTTCTGTTTTCCATATATTTTGTTGACACTAGTAAACGCGCCACGTGCTTTTTAATTTTATTTTTTGTGTGATGTGCCCTGTGTCCCTTCTTTCTGGATTTATTTCGGTGGTCCTATGTCAACTTTGCCCTTACTTATCATGCCTTCCTATTTCTGTGTTCCTATGTCAACTGTTCTGTATTATATTGAGGTGTTTCAAAATTTTTACTGCATCATGCATAGTGCCCTTGTTTCCCTGTTTTTGCTTGTCCCCTTTTAAATTTGATCTTGGTGGTTCCTGCCGCCCACCTTACACAATGCCATACGGGCCTGTAAGTTATTTCAAACAAATAATCAAATAAACAAATAAATGAATAAATGCTTTTCTAGATATGATTGTGACGTTCTAAAGTAAACTGAACGGTATTACTGTTTTCTCTCTGAATTTATTCAGCTATGTTCTTTCTTTTGTAATTTCTTTCATTTATTCACTTACAAAACCGTGCAGATGGTCGCATATAGAACTTTCACAAAACAGAAGTGCTTTTTCCTCACTACCACATTATAATAAAATGGAGACGTAGATGACGAGTGGGGTTGTTCACATAAAAGACCGGAAGATGAACTCTTGCTTCGGTACACTCAAGAGGTTCTGAAATGACAGCAGCAGAAAACCTTTCTGCTCTAATGGGCACCGAGAACACACCGTTAAATGAGGCTGCGGTACACAACACATCTGTGCGAGCAGAAATATATGTCTATTTATTTGTACTCATATGTCACATGGATTATATGTCACAGGTATTAGGCGTCAATATATGCGGCACATCTTCATTCTGCAGGAATCAAGAAAAGAATGCGAGCAGATGTCAGAGACTCATCATCCTCCTGCAATGCGCCCATAGTCACTCGATTGTCAACTACCCACGACGTTAAAGTGACGTATTCTCGGACAGCGCGGAGGGGGGGGGGTGCACGTGGCTGTGAAGGGAATTCGAGGTCTCGGTGCACCCCATACGCGTCGTACAGGCTCAAAGCAAACATTTATAGCACCATTGTTCGAGCAGTATGGTATAATGGAGTGCGATAACGAAAAACAGTTCGGCAGGAAGCCGAAGAAAGGTTATAAGGCAAATTCTAGATTGGAAACCCTGCCCAAGGAAAAACTCTGGCCAGAAGCTAACTTATATTGCAGTTAAAAGCCAGAAGAAAATAAATTCCACTCTTCAATGCTGACACTAATTACGACACCCTCTGCACACATTTAATTTTCTACATTTTTGATAGGCTGCGCTGTGTATGCTACCATTATTCATGCACCCATGCCCTCTTAAAACGTGCACGTTAACAAAGGTGCTGGAGCCGCTTGGGTCGGAAAGGTTCGTAACGGTGTACAGGTGCTCTTGAATCTTTGAATGTCTTGCATCTATTGAATCAAGCGTGCTTTTTCAAAATATGTGGGCTATTAGAGCACTCCATTAATTAAGACCTGCAACTTCGATGCGTGCAGCTATGACCGCAATTTGCGCCACCATAACATGATAACTAAATGAATTATTTTAGGCCGAACTGTTACGCTTTACTGACTCCAAATAGGGGCTCGTTCAAATGGAATATATTAACTTTGAGAAAGTGTGCACGTCATGGGCAAGCATATATTCCGTGCAGCCATGGTGTTTCCCGAGTAGAACTCTGTCACCTCAGTAGCTTTGTATGACTCAATCCTGTGACGCTTATGCCTGTCTGTGTTCCGCAGGTACAGATACGTGGCATATGCTAGCATCATGTTGCTGAGCAAGATGGTTTGCTTGAGGGGATATTGACACCTACATTTTGGGTCCGTCTTTTCTTGCTTGCCATGATGCCTAAGGCATTATTATACATGGATTACCACCTGGTATTTTCCTACGGCCCGCTAAATAATTTACAATCGCATTTCTTTTCCGTGCTGTCTCGGTTTTCGGTTTGACTGAGGACTGTGACGTCAACGTGTATTTAGAGGTCATTTTAAAACATGAAAAAACTGCAATATAATCGCTGCTTCTCCATTCCTTCTCATTCCGGCTCTTGAGGAAGGCTGGCTTCAGCACTGCTGTAAATTAAAACGACGAAACAGCGAATATATGCATGTTTTTCCATGCCTCGCGTGACACAAAAGCACTCTTTGACGTCACAGCCATCGTTAGAATGTTGAAACAGAAACCGAAACAATGTGACAGAAAAATTCTATCATAACTTATTTGTAGGCCGTAGGCGAATATCACTCGGTGGGTCATGCGTATTAGTGTGTTCTGCATCATTATAGAGAAGAAAACATGATACCAAAATTAGGTGTCTATACTCTTTTAAGGCTGGCCTCCTTTACTAAGAGTTTTATTGATTATATCCCAAAAACGACTCCGTGGACGTTATGCAGAGATATCATAAGCATGAAACCACTGCAAACTAGTTCGGACACACCGTGAAAGGCACCTCTCAGTATCACGATTATAGTCGGGAATGCAACATTTCTAGATCAAAGTTCCACACGTAGTCGGCAGTTTCTCGTAGGATGATCAACTTCCTGCCTTGAGTGCACGCAAAAAAAAAAAACAGCGCATTAAAAAAAGTCAGAACTTATGAAACTCTAAAGCAGCCGGAAACAGGGTTAAACTCTATCACACACTCAATGTAAGCATAGTGCAAACTTTTTTGGTGTAATATAAAAAAGACAAACGAAACCTGCAAAGGTTAGTGCTCTTGTCGCCTGACACAGAAAAGGTCAGCTGGGAGAAACTCATGTTCGCTGTACAACAGCGCGAGAAATTTATGGAACTCGCAGTTTCGTGCTGGTAGTTTTTTGCTTATAATGAGCACCTCTTTCTGAAACCGCTGTGCATCCGATCTCATTAAACTCCTTGATGCTATTAGCAATACAAGAGCACAAAAGACATTTCACGAATCAGATATCGGCACTCCATGTTTTAGTGTCATCGCACGGAGTTTTTTTTTTATTTCTTTCCGCTCTTTAATTTGCTGTTCCCGTACCAATTTTCAAGAAATCATGACGCTGGACAGGCTCAGAACGTGCAATCTTGCGCTTTCTAAGATCAAGCCACATGTTGGCATTGGGAAGATGTACGTTTGTAAAGAATGCGGCGGTAGGAACTTTTACCTCTTGAAAATATCAACAACTTTTCTGTACCAGCTCTGTTTACTGACGTTAAAACTCAGCATAAATCAAATAAATCTCAAGCTTTTATGCGTAGTGCATGTCATCGCCTCTAGTTTATCACCAGATTGTCAAAAGTAAAACTGCACGAAGTCGATTTCGCGCTTCAGTGTTCGCCGAGGAGCAGAAAGGCGTGACTACATCTTTCAATCTTCTATCGTCTATTGTGTGCGTCGTCCTTGCTTGCAGATAATGTGTCCAAAGAACGAGGTAATCCCATGCGTCCTAATTTACCACAATCAGATATTACCTTACGCTTTTTTGGACGTATTACAGGCCTTATTTGCGCGAAATTTTTATGGTCATCTGCCATTCATTACTATAGAAAAAGAAAATTGCTCTTGAAACCTGGCTGACCTCCTCTACAGCGCGCTTTTACTTAAAAAACTGACATCAAACAATCGCTGAAAGTTATCTTTTTACCGGGTGTTTCACATCAGATGGTTCGCAATATTTAAGAATGGGCTTTTCGAGCTAGAAGTTTGCTTATTTTGGCATAGCATTGCCAGCGCATCCGATTACAGTTAAGATGTGCTAACTAGTTGGCGGGTTAAATACCATTGTACATTCAAGTGTTAGGAATTGGTATTAGTATCTTTATATACTGAGGAGTGTGTAGCCCACCGTAAATAGATCTATATTACTTTTAAGAAGCTCTGAAATGCACTCATACTCGGCACTGTGGCCCAACAAACTCGTGCCTAGAACGCTCCGAAATACATTCGCTTTCTAACAGTTTGCTGGCAAAGAAAACTTTACGTTGCACGTAACCCCTTCAAAAGAGCCAAAAAGGTTCGTCTAAGCAGATCCTGAAAAGTATGTTCGAGACTCTTCAATCGCATTGACAGAAACAAAGAGAAACACAATCAAGAACTGATAGTGGTGGGATGTCACATCTGTCATCACTAAATAACTGGAAGCATCATGCGCTACAAATTGTATAAAAAGCAAGTGTTACATTTGGTGTGATTTCGCGCCTTGATTGTATTTGTATGTTTTTCTGTCCCGCCGTTTGTAGTGTTGTGTAGCAGTGCACCATGGTGCAAAAAAAAGGCGCAGTCACAGCTGGGGCTTACAGAGCAACGCCGTAGGGTAAACGTGACCCCAAACTGAAAAAGCAGCCGGCGATGCGCTCTGGAGCTCGGAGGCTTCACCTTTGATGCTACCGCGTTCTCCTCGGCTCTTCGGTCCTCCTGTGCCACGTCAAGCCACGTAATGCCAGGCTTTTTCTTCTTCTTCTTCTTCTTCTTCTTCTTCTTCTTCTTCTTCTTCTTCTTCTTCTTCTTCTTCTTCTTCTTCTTCTTCTTCTTCTTCTTCTTCTTCTTCTTCTTCTTCTTCTTCTTCTTCTTCTTCTTCTTCTTCTTCTTCTTCTTCTTCTTCTTCTTCTTCTTCTTCTTCTTCTTCTTCTTCTTCTTCTTCTTCTTCTTCTTCTTCTTCTTCTTCTTCTTCTTCTTCTTCTTCTTCTTCTTCTTCTTCTTCTTCTTCTTCTTATTCTTATTCTTCTTCGTATTCTTCTCCTTATTCTTATTCTTATTCTTATTATTATTATTATTCTTCTTCTCATTCTCATTCTTCTTATTCTTCTTCTTCTTCTTATTCTTCTTATTCTTCTTATTCTTATTCTTCTTCTTCTTCTTCTTCTTCTTCTTCTTCTTCTTCTTCTTCTTCTTCTTCTTCTTCTTCTTCTTCTTCTTATTCTTCTTCTTCTTCTTCTTATTCTTCTTATTCTTATTCTTATTCTTATTCTTATTCTTCTTATTCTTCTTATTCTTATTCTTCTTATTCTTATTCTTCTTCTTCTTATTCTTCTTATTCTTCTTATTCTTCTTATTCTTCCTATTATTATTCTTCTTATTCTTCTTATTCTTCTTATTCTTATTCTTCTTATTCTTATTCTTCTTATTCTTATTCTTCTTATTCTTATTCTTCTTCTTCACCCCAGGTATATGGCACATACCCACGCGGGGGCAGGCGTTTTTGTTTTCTGCACGTCGTCTTTCTCTTCTTGAGGCCTGCAGCTTGTTGCCATGTCATTTTTTCATGTCATCCTTCACGTCACCTTCTTCTTTGAATTCCTGCCTCTTGCCACGTACTTTTTTTCGTCATCCTAATCATCATCACCGTCTTCGACCGCCCTCCTCGTGTACGTGCCGTCGCCTTAAGAAGAGAGGGAAGACGCGTGTAACCTCACTCTTAAAACCCGGGCCAATTCCCCACCGTGGGTGCGCCATCTCTTCTGAGGCAACAACAACAACAGCAATAGGACAGGCTCTGTCCGAAACGCCGACTGAAAATAAATCTCAACCTAACTGAAGCGTCATCCTAATCATCATCACCGTCTTCGACCGCTCTCCTCGTGTACGTGCCGTCGCCTTAAGAAGAGAGGGAAGACGCGTGTAACCTCACTCTTAAAACCCGGGCCAATTCCCCACCGTGGGTGCGCCATCTCTTCTGAGGCAACAACAACAACAGCAATAGGACAGGCTCTGTCCGAAACGCCGACTGAAAATAAATCTCAACCTAACTGAAGCGTCATCCTAATCATCATCACCGTCTTCGACCGCCCTCCTCGTGTACGTGCCGTCGCCTTAAGAAGAGAGGGAAGACGCGTGTAACCTCACTCTTAAAACCCGGGCCAATTCCCCACCGTGGGTGCGCCATCTCTTCTGAGGCAACAACAACAACAGCAATAGGACAGGCTCTGTCCGAAACGCCGACTGAAAATAAATCTCAACCTAACTTGAAGCGTCATCCTAATCATCATCACCGTCTTCGACCGCTCTCCTCGTGTACGTGCCGTCGCCTTAAGAAGAGAGGGAAGACGCGTGTAACCTCACTCTTAAAACCCGGGCCAATTCCCCACCGTGGGTGCGCCATCTCTTCTGAGGCAACAACAACAACAGCAATAGGACAGGCTCTGTCCGAAACGCCGACTGAAAATAAATCTCAACCTAACTGAAGCGTCATCCTAATCATCATCACCGTCTTCGACCGCTCTCCTCGTGTACGTGCCGTCGCCTTAAGAAGAGAGGGAAGACGCGTGTAACCTCACTCTTAAAACCCGGGCCAATTCCCCACCGTGGGTGCGCCATCTCTTCTGAGGACAACAACAACAACAGCAACAGGACAGGCTCTGTCCGAAACGCCGACTGAAAATAAATCTCAACCTAACTGAAGCGTTTTTCAACGTTGCATATATAGATGTATTTAAACTTCGATAAGTGGGCCCGGAAAAAAACGTCACCTACACAGACGCACACTGCTACTGATCGTGCATATCACACGCCGCCTTGAAAGAAGGCATCGCAGCGTCATATCTTCATTGTGCAGGTGATTTGTGTACTTTCGGTGTTTGGGACCATCTTCCATTACGTGAAAACTTCAGAAGAAGGCGCCGAATCGAGTCTCTTTATGTGAAATCCAGCCCAAGTTTCCTTCTAGTGTTTTGTGGAGGTTTGTAAGTATGTGCAGCCGGCTGTAAACTCGATATGAATGCTCGGGCACGTGGAGTGTAGTGACGGTAGCAGCTTGGTAAGTTGACTAGTGAATCTCAAACGAATCTACGGTGGCTTCAGGACAACACTGCCGCCATCCGCCACAAATACGCAGTGCAGCATGGTCTCGGATTAAGCTGCCAACGCTCCTGAGTGCTAATGTGAGTCTAAGACACGAGCTTGAGCGGTGGTGTTAAAATTGAGGAAGATGCTACCTGACGGGCGAAAATACTCGTACCCGCCCTTCCTCTCTTCCTTAACGTCGAACAATAGAATTTCAAAAAAACTTCTAACTGAAATATGAAAGCCCAATGCGCAGCAGGTAAGAGTAAACGAAAATTGGTAAAACGGCGGAGCTTATTCAAACGGTACTTTAGCAGCTCAGCGGAGCGACACTAATGACGCAAGTACACACTGTTGAGGAATAAATCAGACGCATGAGTAATGGATATCGAAAAAGAATGAAGCGATTATTACAGAGCAAGAAATATGAAATTTCCGGTGACTTAGCTGCAAGCGGTACGTGTCGATCGCCCCTTGTTCTGCAGGGTGCTCAGAAGACGAATGGCGCGAAATGATTTTTGAGAAGCTGCGCTTCCGCGATCAGCAAAGCGCGGACAAGCGAGGCGTTCATTTATTTTTTGTTCTATCTCTCATTCAATTCCTCCATCCGGCTTTATGGCTGGTTTATGGAAGTTTGTTTCTAGATTCGAATTTTACCACTTCGTAAAGAGCACGGAGCAAGGGCCAGACATTAAACGTAAAAGAAACTACCCGGAAGACAAGAAGATTTTTTCATCGCACTCCTATACTGAAATCGTTCTCCTGGTCGTAACTCACACCTGATGGTTTCATTAGTGTGATGTGCGGCACACGAAGGCTTGAACATAAAATGCGGCAAGGAACAGATTTTGAGAACCGGAATTAGAGTACAACTGAGCATCGTTAGACAGATATCTCTGACGAGAAGATAGATTATGTTATCATTTTTGCTTCAGCAATATGTTTTTGCGTCACCGTCAAGATATAATCTTATAAACACAACAAACTGAAATCGACCAAGCCCAAGACAATCTCAAGCAACCAAGAAAATGAAAATAAAACCTACAAAAGTTCTATTTGCCCCTTCAACCAATATTGCGACTCAAATCGCAGCTGCTAACATATACGCTGGAGACAGTATTCTGAAAGTTGCAGTCATGAAATTTGCGAGGTTGCTTTTTCAACACTTCTTTTTCATGAAAAATCGCCTAAGATTACCGACTGAAATGAACTTTATTATCATGTCTTTACCAAAAACAGGCTGTTGTGCACAGTAACTGACAAAAAAAAAATCATTTCTGTATTGCGCATTATTCGTGCTCTGGGTTGTCTTTTTTTTGCTGCGTGTACTTTTTCAATAACTGCAAATCGAAAGCTCCAATCTTGCTACTGATCCGAGTGAATAAAATATTCTTGAATCAAGAGAGAATGAAATGAACAATGCGCGTGACTGATGCATCGACACTAAAACAATAGAGAAGTTTGTGAACAACTGACAGTTTTAGCAAAGGCTTTGACGCGTTTTTATATCGTAACGAAAAATTCCCATATTTAAAGGCTGACCTGTAAAAATGGTAACCTGGTTGAAACGAAGTACGCATTCCCTAGTATGTGCACTATTTTTTTTCATATCACTCAGGCGGGTTAGATCTCAGTGGTCTTTGAAACTGCAACTCTCAGAAGGGGGAAGGGGGGGGGGCGAATGAAATTATAACCACACTGCGCACAACAACATAAAATATGAAAAAGAAAAATTTACTGCGCAAGGCTGTGATTTGCTTCCCTCCGTGTTGCTTTTGCCAGTACACAATACTTCTAATATTTTCTCCTAATGGGTTTTTCAAAAAGTATTCATTTTTTAATCTGAAATACATGTTTCAGATCTCATATAGTATACATCTGTTTGCCCTAATTCGTCTTTTGTATATATATACATGAAACCTGTTGCACGAAGTGCATGTTGCAGACTCTCAATCGCTGGAGTTTAAAATAATCTTATGCTTACTGTAGTTTTATGGAAAGAAAATTAAAACGTTTGAGGTCACTGCGTTAACCCGCATTGAAGGAATGCGAAAGAATTGACGCCTCCTCGTTTCTCTTTGCCCCTCATTGCCTCTCTTTGCTTCACTCGTCGCCTCTCTCTGCTTCGCTTGTCCCTTCTCCTCACATTTACTCGATTAAGCACTGATGTCAATTCATCTGAGTTCCCAATTACCATGACCAATTGTCTTACTTATTCAAGTTCTATCAATTCCCGACTATGAGTTTTCAAACTTGGCGCCCCACTTCGTTTTCAGATTTGTCTCCAGGCATTGGCTCCGCCCACACTTCCGGATTCTCAAATTTGGCGCCACACGTTGCCCTAGCTCTGCCCACTTTTTGGACATTTTTGGCTCGAATTAATTAACTAATCAACTTATTGACATAATAACTTTTTCCACACCTATCTCACATCATCTTTTTTCGATTACAACCATTCGTTTGGCGCTTCCTCTTCTAAGTTCCTCACAACTGCTGCGGGACACGTTTTGCGGACACGACCTTGTCGACATAGCCCAGTAATGCTTTAGCATCAAAAAAGCTGTTAACCTTCCATCTCATAAAAACAGCTAGTCTTCGGCTAAGGACCTCTCCGCGTGTTCAAAAGTCATGCGGTAAGTACTGATGCAAAGGGTTGAAAATTAAGTGACCCAGCTTACCCGAGAACTTGCAGCAGTGGCTTGCATTTTTATTGCTAGCGAAGGGGAGATTGATAACATATTCAGGCTGTTTGAAAACATAACGCAAGAAACTTACCAATTCGCCCAAGCCAAGCTGTATTTAGGCTGCCTACGGATTAATGTGGCTCGCAGTGACGCGCAGCACAGGAAAGCAGCCCCTGAAGCCTTTAGCCTACTGCGCCTGGCCATCGCCGGAGGAGTGTTATGTCATAAAGTATTTTTATCTGATTCTAATTGAACATTCATGCTCTCGCTTTTTATCAGCTTTACCTTTCTAAAGCCAATACAAGTTCGCAAAAGATGTTTTGGCGACGAGGAATCTCCGCGGAGTCGCAATCTACGATGTCCAGCAGTACAATTATTCGAATGATAGCGCCTTATTTTTACCTGCTGAGATGGCTGCTTTGCGCATCGCACCAAGTTTTGTATTGTATTTACTCTGACCATCAACAGACAGTCAGAGTTTTCTTACCACATCTGTCTATCGCAGTGCATAATATTACTGACAAAAAAACTGGCCTATTTCCTTTCCAAACCGTATTTGAAATTTTTCCATAAGAAAAAATTCAACTTTTTCACTGCCTACAACGATTTTAGAAAGCAGTGAGTAGAATTAGTGGTGTTTTTTCTATTCTTTAGTCATACCGTTGTGATGACCGAAGAGGTTACCGTCACTCTTGGTCATTCATTGCGTCATGTACTCCCTCTGTGGCACTAAAGCGAAAACACGGCGCCTTAGACACACCGCTAGTCATGAGGAATTATAGCAGATAGTTACAAATCACTTCGAAGAATATGTATACTATTTTAGAGTGGAGCTTATTTTGTAGTATTTATCACAGGACAAGCGTGCGCAGACATAGTATATGCGATGAAACCTTGGTTGCCACACTAAACTTGAATCGAGAAGAATGGACGGCTACCTTCGAACATAATTTCATTGTGAGCTCCGGAACAGGACGAAGCTCTGCGGGTTTTTCATTGCCTGTCATTGCTCTTTGTGTGTCTTTTTCTGCACACAGCCACGGTTGGACGAAAATCAAATGCTTTATACCACCTTTGCTTCATGTCAGGCGGTTGCCGGAACGCTCTGATTCCTCCGATGCAATGTGAACGGCTATAATTCTTTCCTAAAAAATATCGAAATCGTCTTTAGCACTGGCATGTAAGCGGATATGGCACAGATCGTCGGAAGCGAGGAAAAGACGGCACGACTCTTTGTACTTCTGGTCTACCATTTTTCACAGCTCACCAAAAGGACCGGAAAGAGGAAATACAGGACCTCATTACTGTAGCCGCTGAAACCAGTTCGTGCCACAGCGAATTCTCTATGTATTCTCATTCAACTGAAAAGCTTCATAAATCATGCGCAATAGAAGAACGCCATTTCATGCTCTGCCTTATCGGTCGGCCTTGTAAGCGTTAGGAGTGTGGACTGTTGGTTTTTGCATTCTTCTCAAAGCTAATGGGTGCTGCATTTTGGGGTGCCAAAACACCGCATTGGTGCCGGTCGGCAAACTGCCTCGTGTGGCGCATTTCCTCTGCAGCTTGAAAGCCATTACTCTCTACGTGGCGTTGCGGAGGTTCAGTGAAAAATGTACAATCTGCAACGAATGCCGGGCACATAATCGCATGCGGCTGTCGTTGGAAAAGTACCGCATCTGCTGCTTAGCACATGTGATAGATGCCGTGACAAGCTGGTGGGCGGCAAAAAGATCGATTCCTCGTGATTTGCAGCACACCAACTATTAAAGCACGAATCGATACACCGGAAGCTGCCGTAAGAGCATGCAGAACACGTGTTGTTTACAAGTTTTTACAGAACTCCCTGGTGCAAGTAGTCAGCAATCTTTACAATGTCGTATGTCTAGTAGAATTATTTATGAAGGCAGGCCGCATTTTGTATATGTCGAGGCCTGTCCTGTCCGTGCGTTTTCCAAGGAACTCTTTGAGGGATTTGCTTACAGAGGGTAAATTCTTGACGCCACGAGTCACAAGCACGTTCTCACTTACCATAGGTATAAGAAGTGGTATTTATTTTAAAAAAAACATGAAAAGCGAACTATTGTTTTTTAACCTGTTGTGGTGTGCAGCTTTACTAGTTTCATTACTGTGACCCAAACACCTTTGATTTTAACATCACCGTACATTGTATCTCTAAACATTCAGTCGCTACACTGCCTGCTACACTATGCAGCGAACGGTTTTGCGTTCAGAGCAAGGAAGCCAAGATAATAAGAAAAAAACCTTTTAACTGTGCAACGTTCACTACCTACTGCATGGCACTGAACGTGGAGATAGACAGGGGAAATTTTTATTTGCTACACACAAGTAATTTCCCTGGGGCAGTAAA
>JARKHS020010652.1:17500-20000 GCA_030143305.2 Amblyomma americanum
GTGCGGAGGAGGAAGGCTCGCTCTAAGCTCCCTGTAATATTTGGTTATGGCCTTATATGTAATTAGCGTCACGCCCCAGGTGGCATCCAGGTCCGAGACCCCCTCACCGGATCGGCTGACAAAAGCTCGAGCATACTGGTGAGCGGTTTAGTTCTCTGCAACACCCGCGTGGGCCGGGACCCGCTGGAGATCCGCTTCCTTCCTATCTTTTGGCATTGTACGAATAATTTTGTATGCACTGGCGGAGATACGTCCCCTCGCGAAGTTGCGAAGGGCCGTTTTGGAATCACTGAGAATTGTGATGATGCCTTCCTGAACGATCCCTAGTGCTATTGCAGCCTCTTTTGCCTCTTACACTCGATTCGTGACCACCGTAGCCGCTGTCCTGCGGGAGATACTCCCACGCTCACAGCGAATGTATCTTTGCCTGTAATGTTATAATGTGCCGCTTCAAAATAGACGGCACTATCGTCCCCTCGATACTTTTTGCTTGACGTCTTCCCTTGGCCCTCCTCCGGTTGTCGTGACTGTCCGCTTGCATGTTCTTGGGGATAGGTTTGACCCAAATGCATTCGCGCATCTCTGTAGGTATAATCACCTGGCCTGAAGGGTCCTCACCCTGCAATCCTACGCTTCGCAAAATGTTGAGCCCCGTGTCTGTCTGCCTGAACCGCTGCTCTTGTGATATCAGTTGTGCCTCAATGAGCCCTTCAAGAGTGTTGTGGGCCCCAAGAGACAGAAGTCTCGCAGTGGACGTGTTTCTGGGGAGGCCGAGAGCCGCCTTGTACGCCTGCAGGCAGTTCAGGTTTTCAATCTTTGCTCTCTTGAGATCCATGTAAGCGGTGGCGCACACGAGCCGACTGACGACGAAATACTGAACGAGCCGACATGAGTCGCGCACTCTCATGCCCTGTCGCCGAGTCACCAGGCACGCAATGAGCCGTATCGTCTGCTGGATCGAGGTGAGCAACCTGTCCGGCGTTACTTCTGTTGCATCTGTTGGATTGTATAAGCATTCCAAGGACTCGTCTGCTTCCGGAATTTCATTGTTTTGGATTTTCAGTTGCATCCTATTCGGGATCGTTTGGAGGATTATCCTTTGTTACGGATGGCCAGCAGTTCCGACTTTAGTGGGGAGCGTCCCAGTCCTAAATTCTCGTTGTCACAAAAAACATTTTTCTTGGAACCCGAAGGAGCCTTTTCCAACTATCATAAATTGTCTTTTTTTCTCGTGAATACAGAATACTGTCAACCTGGCACCTCAATGACACGAATCTTACGTTTGGTGGCAAATCCTAATGGCCATCGTAATGTAACTTAATAATTTTGCAATAATATAACTTTTACGGGATACAATGCAGCTCTTATTGAATGATAAAAGAATCCACGTTTCAAGATTCAGTACTCGGCTAAAAACTCAAGGCCGGCTCTTTCTTTTAGACTGGAATCTAAAACTATTAATGGTCTCACACTTCACGTTCGTAAACCTGCGTGATCAAGAGTATCCGCAAAAAAGTGTGTGAATTGTGGGAGAAGTCACCATTTGGTCATCGTGCTCTAGGCTTAATTGAGCAAACGAGGCGCACAATCACGAGGAGAGTGATGATGGTGGTGATGACAGATAATCATGCTAAAAGAGAGCGGTGAAGTGAAACTCGGAAATTCGCTATACCATCTCCGCTAGTTCAACAATGCAGCACCAAATTGGGACCGTCTACTTATATTCGAATGCCGTCGAACGCGCACAATCGCTTCGAGCTTCCTCATTCCCTCGCTGGAAAAGTATGTCAGTTTTCTTTTCCATCAATGTTTTCTTGTAACTGTGAAAGTTCAGCGACGTCCACTATTTGATTTCAATAGCTTGATGACAGACGCCATCCCATCTGACGACGCAAGTCTGCGTTTACGAGACCCTTTTTAGTAGAACGCTCAATCTTTTCTTCCCAGTACTAATCCAACGGAGCTGCTTGTTCGCTATGGCAATTGATAAGGCTGAATAAACTATTCTAGTAGCATTTACTACGAGGTCATTCGCCGTCGCCCTTCTCTATAGCTAAGCCTTAGAAGCGCCCAGAAACTTGCGCGCTCTGGCAGTTTGTGGGTTCTTACAGAGTCGCTGCCTGCTTTGAATTGCACGTCGTGTTTTTGCATCCCGGCTTCCTTTGCCCAGAGATAAATTAATTTTTGAGCTCTCGCAAGGAGACGTTGGCGAAAGAACAGGAAACGCCGCGAGGGGAAGCCACATTTGCATAATTTATTGCCTAGCACGTGGGACTCCGTGATGTTTCGTTTATGTTAGTTGCGTCAATGGTGACTTCAAAAGTTGGGGGAAAGGGCGCCTGTAAGGTTGTTTAGAAGCATGGTGATTGAATAGCCAAAGGTATCGTTGAACCACTTTTTATTTCTCTTCATGCCTCAGTACACATTTTTAGGCAGTATCAAGCTAGCGTGTTCTTCTAACCCAGACTGCCATGGCCGATCTCAGTAAACATGGGTACAT
>JARKHS020010652.1:25000-132952 GCA_030143305.2 Amblyomma americanum
TGCTTTCGTTTCATTTCCAGTGAAAAGTTTTATATGTCACTACTATGATCTTATTTTGTCTTCTCGCGGCTGTTTTCACCAGCAATCATCTTTACTAAAGAAAACAGCTTATAAACTCGTCTACCCTTTACGCTTCGTCCAACTGCCCGCAGCACCACTTGTGCAGCCCTTCACTCACAGACCATTTCAAGCAGCGGTGGTAGCAAGCGCACGACTATTCAGGGTCCTTGCTCTTGGACGAATTAAACCATGCAAACTTATTATTGCGCCAGTACTATTCGGGTGCCATTGGTGCACCTGCAGACGTGGCGATTATAGTTTTCAGGACGCTAAAGCCTCAAAAGGACCTCATTTGATCACAGCAAGGTGGCATGATCTGACTGACATTGAGGAGTGCGTCCTGCGCGTTGCACAGGGAGGCGCCGTGCAGTTTGTCTCCAAGCCTCGACTTGAAGGAGAATACGCAGGTTTAAACCAACCTCTCGCAAATGTACATTCCTGAAGAAAACTTTTTAAGCCACCACAAAATGCCGTTTTATCCAACGGGAATAAGATTCAGTTGATGAACTTTCTGCAAAGTGCCAGTTCCAGTTTAAGTAACTGGAGCGTTCGGGCTAGCATGCATGATTTCTGCTAACGCTTAAAAATTTTCATTCGAAAAACATGGATGGCTGTAGTCTCAAGAACGGTGAAGCTTCCGAAGCTTCGCAGCGCCGTACTTTCGCTCGGGAATCTTTGGGGAGCAATTTCTGGCTGTGGGTCGTGTGAATACGCAGAGGATTTGAAGCCCGATTATTAGCAGTACGCACATGGGTTGCACATTTATCTATGTCTGTCTAACTGCGACAGGATGAGAATAGCGTTAGTGAAGCGCCGTAATACTCTTTGTTTCCACAGCGGTAATTGCTAGAGCGATGACTCAACTGGACACAGTGCAAGAAGTAGCTCTCTCTGCCGTCACGGGAGTGTGTTCATTTGAAACACCAAGACTACGGTAGTATTGTGTTAAATTAATAGAATATATTTTCTTCAATGAGTTATGCTTTGATATGCACTTCAGAATGCAATTCCCATTTAAATGTTTCACGTATAAAAGCGCCTTCTCCTTTGAAACCCGTTGAAACACTAGGTTCGAGTTTACTGTCAAGCCAATATTGGTTGTTCGCACTAAATAGTACAAACCAAACCACGCTTTCAGGTTTAAATTACGAAAATCATACGCGCGTGCTCTGAAGGGACTCCTGCGGTACACCGTTTCCCATGTCGAGCACCCGTTTTCAAAGAGAAACTGAGCAACTTGATTCATCTTTTCGTCAGCCTCTCTTAACACTGCTGTTCTTGTGTTGTTGCTCTTTTACATTTGGGACATCCGGGAAGTTTAATCTGTTCTTCCTCTTTTCTGTTCTCTCTTAAAATAGAGCCCTAGCGACAGACCACGATCCAACTAGATTCGTTGACAACAAACGAGTAAAAAGGCTCTCCATGACGCATAGAAATGTCAAAAGCATTTTTCACACACGAGGCAGATTGGTTTTTGTAATAGTGAAGGGGTAGGTTGTTTTTGGCAGCCTAATTTCGACGCTCACTGACCAAGCCGTCACGAACCGTTTTTCTGTGCTCTCAGCTGTATTAAGGACAAGAGAAAGAACATTGAACAGTCGGAGCCAGCTTGAGCCTATTTTCATCATACCGGACCTGTAATCTTTTAAACCTCAGCGGCGCTGAAAACGGTCAGCGTAACTCTCCCGTTATCAACATACTTGAATAAAAAGCGTTAATGAATGGTCAAGGCAACAATTTATGCATATCAAAACTACGCCCCTGTTTTTTTGCTGTCATACTGTGTTTCAACTTGCAGATAAACGTATTTGAAATGTGAAAATCACCAGCGACAGGAAATCGCCGGTAACGCCAGCTTAGATGACATCGCTGGTCTTGTGGTGTGTCTGTCCGGCTTTTTTAAAAGTCGGCAAAAATTTTCTTTTATAATGCTCATGGGCGTTTCTCCCCGCTTTCTGACTCAGGAATAACATCTAGCTTAAACGTAATCTAGCTGATTAATTATTGAGGATATCCGCGGGAAAGCACGTAAAGTCATCCACATCCTTCTAAACATGAAAAAAGGAGTGTTTTCGAGAAAACTTAGACAGAAAGGAAATGATGTTTAGGTTACAGTTGCACTGCTTTAAATGCTATTGTGCACAACCTTCATGGTATATAATGCGAATAAAAGGCTTGCGCTGAACAATGTTCGGCCCCGTGAAGATGAACACAAACGCAAGGTAAGATAAAATTCAACAGACATGCACAAACACGTGCAATAAAATGTTAAGTAAATATTTATCTTCCTGATGCATACGACTTCCTAATGAGAGCCTCCTTCGACTGGTGTCACCGAAAGGGGTACAGACGAAGCCAATTCTATTTTGATGTCACGCAGTATAGCAGTGTGCGATTTAAAAAGTAAAAATCTAGTGCGGTCAGCACGTGCTGTAATATATTACAAAGGCATTTCTTTTATATTTTATATCGCATTAGAGCAGTACACTAAAACCCCTTTTTATTATGTCGTGTGAGTTAACCCGAACCTGTATACTAACACTGCAGGTATCATTGCTGCTTCATGCATGCTGTTTTTGTATGCGGTTTATACTGGTTGCGGCCTTTCATTTTAGATAGATAGATAAAGAGGAGGAGGGAAAGACAGGGATGTTAACCTGAAAGGGATTCCGGTTGGCTACCCTGCACTGGGGAAGAGGGATTAGGGGACTAAAAGGAGGAAGAGAGAAGAGGAAAAAGGCATAACACACACACACACGCACAACGCTGTCACAATTTGTCACTCAATCCAGTCGCTCTCAAGTAGGCAAAGAGTGCCTTGTAGGCCTTGAGGGCAGCCGACTGCTGTGCCCACGGACCGAGGATCTTTTGCTCTGTTAATGGGCGAGGATCGAGGCGGTCCAGGGCACAAAACAGTGTATGTCTTGCACTCGCAAATGCAGGGCACTCACAGAGAAGATGAGTGATGGTCTCCTCACAACCGCAGCTTTCACAGGCAGGACTGTCGGCCATCCCCATCCGGAAAGCATAGTGGTTGGTAAAAGCAACGCCGATCCATAAACGGCATAACAATGTTGCGTCGCGACGTGCTAAGTTACGTGGAAGACGAAGGCGCAGTCCAGGGTCCAGTGCCTTGAGGCGGAGGTTGCAAAACTCTCCCGTGTTCCACGCTAAAAGTGTGAGCTCCAGCGCCAAAGGGCGAAGCCCACACGCTGCCTCAGGTCTTGATATTGAGATCCTCACTGGAAGTCCGTCGTTGTGAGCCGAACGCGCAGCCGCATCGGCCTGGTGATTACCGTTAATACCACAATGCCCTGGCAGCCATTGAAAAATGATGTCATGACCTTTGGAAACGGTGCCGTGGTACAGTAGACGGATCTCAGCAACAAGTTGTTCCTGCGACCCGCGGCGTAGCGCAGCTTGCAGGGCTTGAAGGGCTGCTTTAGGGTCGGTGAAAACCGTCCAGTCATGTGGAGGTTCCTGACTGATGAACTCTACCGCAGCCCTTAAGGCTGCGAGTTCCGCACCAGTTGAAGAGGTTGGATATGTCGTCTTCACTTTCATGAAGATGGATCTGCCGGTATCACCACCGACACCGCAGAACTGGTCGAGTGAACTGATCCATCTGTGTAAAAATGTATGCGGTGACTGTGGTAAGAATGCAGGTGATTCAATGTCAGTTGTTTGAGAGCGAGTAGTGATACTCCAGCTTTCTTCGTAATTCCAGGAATATAGAGGTGAACCCGAGGTTCATGAAGACTCCAAAAGGGTGAGCATGGTCTTGACGGAGGGGTGAACTCCGATGAAAGATACGCGCGATGAGCTTCAATGACTTTGGCGAATGCAGTATGCGGCCTAATTATTGGGAGTGTTGCGAGGTGATGACAGGGAACCCGTGTGAGGTGCCGAATATGTAGGGCTGGCAGTATTGATGAAATGAATGAACACTTCGAGCGTTTTACCGAAAATATCTGAATGCACCTATCGTACAAGCGTCACCCGATGTGCGCTTTTTCTAGAAATCATGCTGAAACACTTCTACTGCTGATTGCCGTGAGACAAAACATGCATGTGGTAAAGAAGTCCCACGGCCGGACACTGACAATATCTATGGGTACACTGTCACTGCAAAAGAAAAATCTAAATTCCACCACTGATTTTTTGTCCTGTTTCTGCGAGCTGGGCGGTGCATCGAAGAATAAATCTAGGATTTTTACGTAATTTGACTCGCATTCTAAATAGAACTAATGCGCCAAAACCATTACAAGGAGGCTGAGGATGACGATAGAAAGCAGCGCTTAAAGCAAAGTTACTAGGTCTTTCCACTTCTCCTAGTATCACGTAGCATCAGTTTCTTAGCCAGAAATAGGGCAACTATGAAGCTGAACTTTCAGAAAAGCCAAGCGAATTAATTTCCTAATACCAGGTCTGCGATGAGCCATACCCAACAATTCAGGACAAAAGCATTTTGAAATGGGAAAGAATTTATGAAAGCATTTTTTTTTCATATATAGTAAGATTTTGGTGCAGAAAACAATATATCCTCAGACTTTCCGTCAGCAGGGTTTCATTTTTTTTTCTATTAACGATTTTGTTATCGTCGAAAACGCTCCCCCCCCCCCTTGGTTTCGCATGCCGGTCTTAACTGCTTGATGTGAGCAATGGAAAAACTTTAGAGAAAGCTATTAGAGAAAGCTATTTTTAGAGAAAGCTATTACTTTAGAGAAAGCGATTAACATCAGATTGATTGATCATTTAAATACACACAGCTTGCTATCTCAGTGTCAATATGGATTCCAGAAAAACAAATCCACTGAGTCAGCACTGTTAAAAATCCGAGATAAAATTGTCAATAATATTGAGCAACAACATTACACCATAGGTATATTTTTATACTTTAAGAAAGCATTTGATTCCATAAAACATTACATTTTGTATACCAAATTACCTCATTATGGTATAAGAGGCCTTCCGCTTAAACTGATCCGCAGTTACCTAACAAATCGTAAACAATATGTAACTATAAACAGTATCGTCTCAGACACCGTAGCAATAAAATTCGGTGTTCCTCAAGGCTCCATTCTCGGCCCTGTAATTTTTCTCTTATACGTCAATGACATAGTCTCACTTTCCAAAACCCAAGATATTATTCTCTATGCGGATGACACAAATGTTTTCTTTTCTGCTGATGATTTAACATACCTGTGCGTGACCGCAAATCTGTGGCTTCAAAATCTGTCTCACTGGCTTCATGCAAATCAACTTAATTTAAACGTGAAAAAAACAAAATATATTTTATTTGGTCCTAAAAATAAGCGGACCAATCTTGCGCATGCACTCAAATTTAACCTGCAAACATTAGAAAGAGTATCCGATCATAAATTCTTAGGGGTAAATTTTCATGAAAACCTTCTCTGGTCCAACCATGTGAATTCAGTAAAAAGCAGTATTGCTCAAATGCTAGGGATGCTAAATAGAATTCAAGCTTACCTTCCAAAGAACCTAAAACGCCAGATATATTTCGCCTTAATCCATTCACGGTTGACTTATTGTCTACTTGTTTGGGGTGTAACTTCAAAATCAAACCTTAATAAATTAGATCTGATGCAAAAGAAAGGATTAAGATTTATTCATGGCCTATCGTCTTATGAACACGTCTCTGAATTTTTTTTAAAAGATGGTATATTGAAACTTGAAGCCTTGTACTACCAGCGGCTTTCCGAAGCTATCTATCTAGAGTTGAAAGCAAATAGCGAACTTTTTCTTTCAACTTACTCAAAGAATTTACCTTATTACACGTTCAGACACAACTCCTTCTTTAAGCCTTTAATTAGAACGAATCATGGTATGCAATTGCTTAACTGGCAAATTCCTAACTGCTTGAATCTTTTCCCGCCTTTAATCGAAATCCTTAATGGTTGTTCTTCCCTGATTTCCTTCAGGAAAACGGGGAAAATTTATTTTCTACATAACTTGTAAGCCTACCTGCAGGATTTGGTCAATGACTCTGCGTACGAATAGCATATCATAATGCAGTGTTGTCCTGTGTTTTTATCATTTCCCACTACGTGAATTTATGCCCTCTGATTGATTCTATATTTTACTATTCAACTCATTCTGTTAATTTATTTTGTGCTTATGCTACACAACTGTATAATTTGACTACTTAGTACTGGCTTCAATCCTGTTTTTTACTACTTTCCTCTGTAATCGACAGACTGCCTCTGTTCATGTGCAAGTATGCCTTATTTTTATTTCTATGTGTGTGCTGTTTGTGCTGCAAGTTTTTGTAGGGACATTGGCCCAGTCAGGCGTTCATTGCTATCGCCTTTTGCCTCTGCCCTTTGGCACTACTTCTGTGCTGTCTTAAGCACAATAAACAACAACAACAACAAGAAAGATTTTGCTAAGCTCTGAACGACTGGACCATCACATTGCCTATCATAGTAATAGATTGCGGTATTTCATTATTCAAAATACTTGCCCATAAATGCTTGACATGATCATGCTTTTCAAGCATTGCTACCTTCGCGAAGCCAAGAATAGATGCTTAATTTGATATAACCAAGCCCAAAATAGAATATAGAAAAAAATGTAAAAAGGCTCTCCAATCCTCAGCTTTCCAGATCATTGGCATGCCCACCTTTCAGTTGTATTTTGCCCACCAGCGCTTTCACTACTCAGGTCGACAGATCTATAGCTTCCATAAAGAAAATCGAATGCTATCTTTTTTCTTCCCCAGTGGGTTCTTGAGTCAGTTTTCCTTCATTATCGTCTCTTCTTTATTCCGCTATAGCCTTGCAAGTGTCACAATGCATATTTTGTGCCGGAAAGCGTGGAACGCTTTAAAAGCTAGAAGACGAAAAGGAATCCGCAACACGCAAAAGAATGCTTTACATTTTTCATCCAGACTTTCTCTCTTGCTTTGCGAAATTACTGATCGTGGTGAAGGAACGTAGGAACACAAGAAAACCGCACGAGATGTCAACTCCGTGCTTCGAAGGAAGAGCGACAGAGGTATCTGGATTCCCATATCTCTACGCACAAAAGAACTGAGACATAGAGGTGGCAATGCCGAGAGGTGCGTCTTCCCAAGTGTTTACTGCGTCAACGTCCGCTCTCCGTAATTTCACTTGCAGCGCGCCGGCTGTCCGCTGGGATGGACACTATTTGTGGCAGCGCGGCCTCTGTTCGGAGGCCACTGTCCGCGCATCGTAATGGGCAAGTGCACGTAAACAGACACTCGCGTTTTACAACGAATCCCTGGACGGTGCGAAGAACGCGACGAATGGACTACGGCTGTCTTAAAAGTAGTTGAGCAAGCTCATCCGCACCACTTTCCAACCGGCCGGAGCTTGACGTTCTACACGAAGAGGGCTGGAGAGTACGGCGCCGGCCTCGCGTTGATGGCCCATTAGGCAGAAGGGCCTTCCACCTGCCAGAATTTATTTTGCTAACAAAGTTTTCCGCACAACTTCTCAGTGTCGGATAAATCGAAAAGTGCTACTTGGGGAATTAACCACAAGAAAGTATGCGGCACACTACCCAGAAGAAAAAGCGAGCCGATTTTTTGGTGGCGTTTGCCCTTTGAAACGGGGCAGTGGTAGTTGCCACCATGCTCAGTTTTTTTCCCTTTATTTTTGTTTAACTCTGCTGTAAGTTGTTAATAAAATTCGCCACTTTCTTTAAAATACGTCTTCCTACATTTTAAAACTTATGTCACCTCTCTGCTTTTGAGCCACCAATCCTCCAAATGCTTTTTGCTAATTTCCAGCGCAGATTTATTTACATGACTATTGTTATCTCCAAACCCTAAGGCCTCAGGAAGAGTGACTGTGCCTCCATCGACATCGGGATGGATACCATCACATTTTAGAATGAGGTGTTCTATTGTTTCTACAGATTTACCACACACAGCACATGTGTCATGTTCTTCGTTAAATTTCATTTTGTAGCTGCGCGTTCTAACACACTCTGACCTAGCTTCCAAGAGGAGGGCACTGCCTCTTGAGTTATCATAAAACGTTTCCTTCCTGATCTGCCTTTTACCGCATCGATATAGTTCTACACTATACTTCTTTTTCATTGAATCTATCCAATTTTTACCTTAGACGTTTTTGACCTGTCGTTTAATGCTCCTTCTTTCTCCGTCCTCGTGTCTGGCATACTTACTGGCCAGCTTTTTAGTTCGTTTCCGCCGCTGTGTGTCAACGCTCTTTTTGTACAGGTATTAAAAAACCTTAGCTGCCCACCTGTTATCGTCCAATTTCTTCAGCCGTTATTCGTATAGTGCTTTACTCTCAGCTTCCCGTGCTTCGAACGTTGCCCAGCCCATATCCCCCTGTACTGCCTCGTTTGTTGTTTTCCCGTCGGCACCTATTGCTAATCATCCAACAGTTCTCTGATTTACTTCTGCTCCAACTTACGGCGCCCCCTAGAGGTACTCACGCGCGACAAGAACTTTCAACACATGTCGTCACTGCCTGCTGTCCCGGCGGCCGCTCTAAGAAGTCAGCAGTTTTCGAATTCACAGTAATCAAAAACATATCACCACTTAGAAACTTTCCGAAATCAAAAGTATCAGATACAAATCATAAAGGGCTTTTAAATACCAAGTATCAATCCGAATTACCGAAAATACCGACATTATATGAGAAGACTCAAGCATTGTCGCAGTGAATGTAAAGGTTGCAAGAAGACAAATGAACCGTTGTTATCTTTATTGTTTGTTAACAAGGACAAAGATAGAGTTCTTCCCGTTTTGCAACACAACTTAATAAGATTTTTCTAAAGAAAAAACAAGCTCATTTCAAGATATTTCCAAGTTGCTGCAGCGCGAGGACACCGATTGCCCCAGTGCCTGCTCCCGTGTCAACTGCACTTAAATGGCCACTTTTTGCTCTCAGAGCCGTCGTTATTGCTTCGGCATTCGCATCTAGCCTTGCAATCACGCGTTGTGAAGACCCACGCCAGAACAGTGCCACCCGACGAGACGAAAAACAAGAGGCGGAATGTAACTGCAACGCTGCCGCACGGGACAACCGGAGTATTCTTACCCATTGCAGCACACCACTGTACTACCCAAAGATGATCGCTGCTGTAGCAGCTTGTAAATTCTCCCTTATTTCGGTAGTGATAGAACCTGGATTCCCTGCACTGCTAGCGCCACTCAATATGCAAGAGATGTAGCCTTAAACCTACGTGGTGCGTGCGAAAACGTGGCACAAATTACGGCACAGTGCCTTCCTGATCACTGAGTTCCGCTACGGCATTGCTTCATGATACTGCAATTTGAACTTCAGCTATACAAGGCTTAATCGCACGCTTTCGGAGGCTGCAGCTGGTTTTAGAATTTTCTGCTCACGGTCTCGTCACATATAAGCCATGCAATCATGACAATGTTGAGCGTGAATATGCTGCAGGGTGGCCTCCGCGACCAGCCCAGGTGAGGCCAGTGCCGACACTAAACTTATGAGGCTTTTTGGTTCACAGCGCTATCTCAGAAGCTAACGTAATAATAGACGAAAAATGCAGTATCAATGACCTTATGGGTCAGGTTTACGTTAGGTCATGCTAAGCTTCTCTGTATAATTTCAAGTTTATTGCATGTTTTGGGCTATAGCACTTTGATCGAACAAAAGAATGATTGATCGATCGTTCGATAAATCACTGAATAAATAAATCAATCACTAAATCAATCAAATAATTAATCAATCAATCAATCAATTAACAAATAAATTTTACTTTCGCATTCACACTGAAAAAGGAGCCGGGGTAAAAGCTGCTTCATGAGGAGATTTTACCTTACATTATCCTGAACACAAGTCGTGGGAACGACACTGGGCCGCTGGTGCCACGTTTCGGCAAGTGCGTAACAATGCCAGAGCGGTGTATGCAAAAAAAGTGGACGGTTTAGCATGGTTAAGCGCGGAATATTGTGTAGCAGCAATAGATACGGTGGGCTCTTAAGGTTGTTATGTGCTAAGGCCATTGGACCTAAAGGCCTTCCACCTAAAGGCATTCACTCGCAACGCATTTACCATGTAGGCCTTCGCCGTTAATGCCTTCAAAATAAGTTCCTTACCCTAAACGCCTTTGACCCAAATGCATTTGACCTAAATGCTTTTACCACAAACGCCTTTGACCCAGAGGTCTTTACCCTGAAGATAACAGGGAAAGTCGGGCTAGTTGGCGGTTCGTGTTAATATACATATTCTAACCGCGCGAACAAGGGATGAGGAAAAAGAAGCAGACTGCACGGACTGCGAAAATTGAAGCGAGTTTTACTTCAGCGACACGTCACATTTATACCTTCGTCCTAATCACAGCAGGAAATAAGCACTCGGCAATAATTTTGGCCCTCAGTAACCTGAATGTCGGAAAGATGACATGCAATTATATAAGAGCTTTCCTGAAGGACAGGACAGCACAAATACAATTAGGCTCCACCCAATCTAAGCATTTTCATCTAGGCGGAACACGTTCCCCACAAGTCGCGGTCACTCGCCGTTCCTTTCCATTTACAACTTTCTTTGTACGCGGACGATATTATCCCCTGGATTGCGACAGGAAATTATGCCCAAATTGAGCAGACACTTCAAAACGCTACAGGGGTCTTTCAGTCTTATGCCAGGAGCATTGGCTCAACCTGTTTTCCGAGTGAATCACAACTCTTGGTCTTTCACAAAAACCCCTGGCCTGAAACCCTCTTAAGATGATAATCGCCCTCAGTAATACTCAGATACTGGAAGTCCAAGCCATTAGGGTACTAGGAATTCGCCCACAGAACAGTGGGAGAAATAATGCAGTAATTGGCCAACCCACAACAAGCTCCAAAAGCAAGTCTCTCCTCATCAGCTGAATTACCAAGAAACACAGAAATGAGGAAGGCGGACAAACGACGACTAGAGCACGGTTTCGTTCTCAGCCGTATAACATATTCTGTCCTTTGCGTTCATCTCTCCGGGGTAGAGAAAGTGTCCCTAGACTTATTGATTCACGCAGCATTTAAAACAGCACTGCACCTCCTCAAAAATCCCCCCACCGAAAAACTGCTCCATCTTGGGCTGCACAAGGCGGTCGATAAACTGGCTGAGGCGCATCTTGCAGCACAGTACGAACGCCTATCCCACACCACCACAGGAAGGGATATTCTTGGAAAAATAAAAATTGCGTACACAACCACGGCTGCCCCTGAACTTTCGCTCTCTAATGAAATTTCCATCCATATACTCATTCCTCCCTTCCCCCAGAACATGTACACAGTGCACCACCAAGGCCGATGCGCCTTCAGAGCCATGGCTTTGCATAAACACTACTCCTCCTTGCTGGAAACCGTCCACGTGGACGCGGCAGAATACACCTACAACAATGCGTTTGCAGTGGCGGTCGCAGACAACTACGGCCAGCCCCTGATGACGGCCTCATCTAAATTCTCAACTATCGATCGAGGCTGAGGAGGTGGCCATAGCACTCGCCATAGCCGACACCAGAGCAGGATACATCCTCAAGGATTCGAAGGCAGCAATCAGGAAGTTCTTTAAGAGAAGGCTTCAACCCCAGCTCTCTCCATCCTGGCAAGAGGCAAATTATCAACCGAACGACTCCAGGTCATATGGGTGCCAGCATATACCAAGCACTCAGGGAACACGGTAGCTCATGAATATACCCAAGGTTTCGTCAATCGGGCACAGAGCTACCGGTACCCCTGGTTCAGAAGTAAGCGCCTGGTGTCCTACCATGAAATCACCGTCCACAATCGAAACGATTGGCTCAAATGCCCACCCCCGCACAAATCCCTCACCAAGCCACAGCAGGTATTCTGGCAACAAGTTCAAGCGGGTACATTCCCAAATCATTATATCTACTCCCTGATGGATACAGCGCAATACAACTCCCACTGAAATCTCTGCAATCACTCTAATGCAAACCTTAATAACATCTTATTTGAGTGCACAGACGACCAACCTCCTACAAGCCTCCAAATTTCAAACCAAAGTCAGTGGGAGACAGCGTTGCTGAGCCCTCAGCCGCACGTAACAACTCCGAATAGTGGGTTGGACCCTAGAGGTCGTCAAAAAACGTGAACCTCAAACCACCTAGAACAGTCGAGGGGGCCCACGCGCTTGTCTAAATCTCATTCCTAGCCCCTACCTCTGCCCTCTTTGTCATATGACGAATCAATGTTTTTCCACCTTCTAGTGACGAACCACCATCACGAAACACTGCCATGCTGGCGTGTGGGGCTCACAGTTCATCTAGATATGGAAAGTACTTTATTGAGCGAGACTGCGTCAGCAATACATCAGTCTCGCTAACTAAAAAATAACTCTTATATCAAGATGGAAATCTGTTGCACACACGCCAGCATGACCGTGTTTTGTGATGGTGGTTCCTCAGTTTCCTGCTGTGATTACGTCGAATGTATAAGCATGACCCGTCTCTGAAGGAAAACCCTGTTGGAGTTCTGCGCCCCGTCCAGTCTGTTTATTTTTCTTCGTCCGTTCTTGTCCGCGCGGTCACAAGATGCATATAACTAATTAATCTTGAAGGCATTTGTTGAAGGCCTTCACCCAGGTGTACCCTTCACCCAGGCCTCCACCACACAACCCGGTAGGTAGGTGGGCCGCCTGCCATAGAGGAGGCTTCAAGGACGTACGTATGCGTGAAATCAGAGAAGGCGCCTGGTAGTGTATAAGCGTACTAAAAAAAAACCCAAGGAGTCTAAACCAATGCGGTGTCTTTCACTAGGACGCCTCTCATAGCTGACCTGCAGCTTGCTTCAGGGTGTTGAACCCCACGCACTAAGCTCTGCCACCCTCTTTCATTCGCAGTCGGGAATGACAGCCACGGGTAGACAACCCGGCACTGCACAGCAACTATCACTCGCGATAACACAATAAGCGCCCTTCGGAGAATTCACATTTGACAAGATAGCAATATGTAAAAGAAGTGAGCTTAGACAGAGCTTAGAAGAATAATGCTCGCAATTCGCAATGTTCATAGAGAAATCCCAGTTTCGCTACATTGGAAGACTGCAACTAAAGCAAATTTGCTGAGCATGATGAGAAGCGTAAAAGAGACAGCGCTCTCCGAGTGTTACGTAGGGCAGGGGAGAACGCAGCGAGAAAACCATTGTTCTGGGATAAAATTTCCTTCCCTCAGCATAATGTCCTGTTACAGTTGCTATCTGCCGAATCAACTCAGCACTAACCGTGGTCTATACCTTCCAAAATCGGTATTTATTATTGTTTTAAATTATGCGGAGCCTCAATGCTAATGCAGATCAATACACCGGGTAGGCGGCTAAGAAACAGCGAAAATGAAATGCATCGGAAGAAAAATACAGAAATAGAATTTAAATAGAAAAAAATCAATGAAAGCAGAAAAACGTCAAGACTGCGGATTACATGACGGAAACCAGCAGTCACAGAAACCAAGTCAGTCATGTATGTCATAAAGAACCCCTCCTTTCCATTCTCTAGTCTGCTCAATATTGTTGAAAGCCAGGCAAGGGGCTGACATAACGTTATCAGTGAGGAAGCACTCATATGACCGCAGAACCGAGCAAATATCTTTTTTTTTGATTGCTACAGTGTGCCTGCTGGCATAAAGCTTTGTATGCAAACATGCTTACGCACGGGAGTCTCGAAAAAAGTCTAGCCAAATCCGGTGGTGCGGTAGAAAAACGCAATCTTTACATTTGGTGGTCGGCCTGCGGGCGGTCCACACCGAAGCAGGTGTTTCTGCCAGACAGCACGCAAAGAGTGGCATACAAAAAGCAAATGTTTCGTGTCCGCCTGGCAGACAGGAGCGGGACAGGAGGGGCAGGAGTCACCGAAAGGGGCAGGGTACTCTGCGAGCCACGACAAGCTTACCGCAGGGGTGAGGGCGACACGGACGCGTAACCTCCGAAGCAAGACCTCTTCGCAGCGTGCAAGGCCGCCAGGGAGGTCGGCGTCACACGATAGGAGAAGTGCTCGCGTTGCGCGCTGGAGCTGGTTTATGACTTGCTCTATGCATCAAAGCTTGTGTGGGGTGGGCATCGCGACGCATCTGTCGTACACATACCGTGAGGAAGACTTTTTCAATTATGCCCTGAATTAGCTGTGCCAATAGCTTTCCGGAGTGTTCATGCGACTCCTTGCGCAGTGGTACAGCGGTCAACCGGTTAACCCCTGTACTGTGATTGCAGGAGCTACCAGTAGACGGGGGGGGGTTAAGACCCAGGTTGCTTTTCCCCAGAAACCTCTCGCGACCAATGAATAATTTAGCTGGCAACAGCCACGGTGGGCACTTTGCTCATAATCCAATGGGCAGGTTCTGACGGCGCTATCAGGTCACGTGACTTACTGGGCCCACCCATCACACAGTTTCTCCACCTACGCTGCTTCCTGGGGAATCAGCTGCGACGACGTCTAAACGGACGACGACGTCGCCGTTTCTGCCACATGGGCTTAGTAACAGTATTGCGTTAAATTTATTCAGACAACAGCAGGCTTACGTGAAAAAAAAAGGAGGCAACACATAAACTACACCTTAAGGGTTTAACGCGGCAGCGCTAATGGGTCAAAGTCCATTGGTACAGAATTGGTCAATCTCTATTCATAAATCCATGGCAATTCTCGTCCCCATCCTGGCGCTGTGGTACAGCGGTTAAGTGAAACGCTACTGCCCAGCGATGGACGGTGCTGCCACCGGGAAGCTTGTGAGACCCAGGTTGTTCTCCCCGAGGAGGGTTTGGCGACCAGTCATTAATTTAACTTCCACCTCCTACGGTGGGCAGTTTGGTCACAATCTGCTGGGCAGATTTCCACCTGCCAATTAGGTAGCATCTCTGGGAATTTTTCGTGCATTTTTCGCTCACCGCCAACGACGCCCAAGACAATGCCGGCTTCTCTGCGACGCAGGCTCCTAAACGCTTTCGTGTTAAGATGTAAAGCTTGCCGCAGAACAAAAAATGCGCTTGGGGGAGGTATTCCATCTGGCATTTGCATCTATGCAAAAAGGAGGTTTGTGCGAGGAATTCCTTCAGGCATTGCTCGCGAAGTGCAGCCAATGTGTCACAAGCGTCACCGTTGGCTGCGTTAGAAAGAGCCACCGGCAAGTGCAGTGGCGAATTGCCTAAGAACCACGCACCTACGCCGGTTGTAGTATGAGGACTCGCCGCGATTAAAAAATGTAACACATTTTGTCTGTCGTATAATCAAAGTTGGAGTAGGAACAGAATTGGCATACAGATGGGAGTGCAAGGCAAATGACTCAGAAGTGGATTGCAATCAGAACTTGAATATATTAGCGACTGAGAGAAGAAGGCTAACACATTTCATCAGCATCGATCCAAGTGATCGCCTCTATATTTCTTTATCTCTTTACGGCAAGGCGTGCGCGATAGTAGATGCTATTTGTAACTTTATCGAAGTTTCTTCTAGCGCTGTTCTGACATAATAAGTAATGCATGCTGGATATGAATTCTGTGCTGCACAGAAATGTGGGGCCCTTTAGTGCCTAGAAAAAAGGATCCTGACTGAAAAAGATCAAATAAAGATGGAAGTCGAGATGTTGTGTGGTGCGCCTAGGAGATCTTTTTTTGGTGCTGTAACAATTTCTTCTTCCTTGCGGTTGTATATTTTACCAAAGGATAATTTAGCTGATATTTAGTTTTTGGAAATAGCACCAAATGATAGATAACGTTAATAATTGGACATAAACTTACTTTTTAGAAGAACAGGGTTGTTATTCGGTGAACGTGTAAGCGTACGGCGTGCGTGAATAGCTGATTTTAACGTGGTAACGTTCAGGATGTCGTTCTGCTGAAAATGCAGCGTCGTGCTCTTCGTCAACATTGTGAATAAGAAACCAGTTAGACACGTGCTTTATAGTTCACGTGACCTTCTTACATCACCAATCTACCAACCGGATTGGGAGCAAACTGCCCGCCATACCATTTGGCAATTAAATTAATGACTGGTCGCGAGAGGTTACTCGAGAAGAGCAACTTAGGTCTCACTTGCCCCAACAGTGGTTGCATTTGAAACAACCACATGCCGGTTCAGTGGCGAATCGCTTAACCGATGTACTAGTGCGCCAGGTGTGGTACGAGGACTCCCCGCAATATTTGAATGTATTGTACAGGATGACCTATTCCGCAAATGTGGGCAATTTAGGAGAAACTAGGCGACAGAGAAGGAGTACTTTGGCGATCTGGATCGCTAATACTGTCACATTGTACTGTTAACGGTAGGCTGAGCGTTATGTGAAGGTGAAAAAAATTGTATCCATGTCTGCGACGTGGTACGCAGAGAGGACCTCAGGTTCCTGAAGGGGACCTTTAACGCTGGTGAGCAACAGCCCTAAGGCGGAGCTTAAATGTCCACTCATATTCTTTATGCCATTAAGATATTTTTGTTAAACACAGAGTTCCAAATATGCACACACAAAATTTCAGACTTTTCTCGAAGTAGAACGCAATGCATGCCTTAAAGAGATATTATCACAGGCGAAAATAAGTGTCCCCCGCATGCGCATGCCGAACTGCAATGTCACGCCACCAAGCGGACTGAGTAACGTCCAGACCGCGCCCATTTACTCGCCATGATTGCCTTACTGCAATACACGCGTCGCACTGCTGGCCAACGATTATTGTGTAAGCCTATGCATGGGTGTACTAAAGAAGTTTTATTCCGAGCGCGGCTTGGTGGCTCTGGGACATGGCAGGATTCTATTAACGGAAACAGGAATCTTGTGCACAAACAAAACTTCGATTTAATTGCTGGCTTTCCTTTCTTTTCTCGCGCAGGCCAACTTTGTTTTTAAGTACTCACTGCTGTAGCTATTATCAATTCCGCAGGAGGGTGAACTAAACTTCTGCAATAATGAAACAAAACGAGCGGATGGAAAATGCAACAAGCTTTACATAACGGTCAGAACCGGCGCATAGTTATAGCAAAGCAACATTCTGCCAAGTATGACAAACAAAAGAAGTGCACTTGGAACAAGGGTGCATCCTTCATGCGTAATTAAATGGGCTGGGCGCCAGCATTACAAATGCAAAAATAACCCCTAAATATATCGTCAGTCTCAGATCCACGTGCAAAATAAAAAATGTCAGCCAAGCCGAAACAGATCGAGAAAAACGAAATTGACCATTGAAAACGTTTTTGTCGCGAAACGCAACAACATCGGCGTGAAGATATTTTTGAGTGCGTTAAAGAACGCAATTATTAATAAGCTATACAAGAGAGCGTTCCCAGTTTAGCTCTGACCAGTAGAAATCTCTTTTTTTAATTTTCAGCACACACGCGCATAAAAATGTTAGGCAACTATTCAGCAAAACAACATATAGCACTCAAAAGATAATTTGGCGGTTCTTTTTAGAAAGTAGCCAAATGACGAAATACAACTTAAACTATCTTTTTTGCTCGTTATAGACTCAAGTTAGCATATCTCACTGCAAATCCTTCTTCTGCCTTGGAACTTCTCAGTGTCCCTCACTCGAGGCAGCACGACTGCAATATATATATATATATATATATATATATATATATATATATATATATATATATATATATATATATATATATATATATATATATATATTATATATATATATATATATATATATATATATATATATATATATATATATATCTGATGAAGACTAACCAGTGGTAGAGACACCGGGTAACCGGTGTCTTAATGATGACCAGGTCATGTTGTTTATAACGCGAAAGCTGCCCAGACTACCTGAGAGCTGAGAAGGTTTTTAATTCTTACGAAGGCAAGTAGAATATCGGTAGATAAATACCCTAGCTGCCATTTTTTTTAACAGCCGAAAATATTTTACCGGGGCGCATGGCAGCGGCCGCAGCATTTTGATGGAGGCGAAATTCGTAAATACTTGTGTGCTGGGCAATGTAAACGCACGGTAAAGGACGCCAAGTATTCTGAATTAATTCGGAGTGATCCTGTGCGTGATTCCTCCTAGCACATGAGCTACTCCGGGACGTTTAACTGGACAATTTCAAAATTATTTTGCGGAGGAAGACTTTAGTTCAACCTGACAGCGTGTCGACTGGGATTCGCTCATGCACATGGAAAAAAAGAATAAACAAGTTACTCTCAAATAGTTCATGCCCACCAGACGGCGGTCGTGTTTTGCTCGTTGTTATCTTTTTTCTTTCATCGGTTTTTCGCTATTTGTATTTGCATACTACCTGCCTTGTTTTTCTGGTTTTAAAGCCCTAAAATATTTCATTTTTATTCTCCATTATTCTCAAAGTTGATTGGCGCTGTTAGGTTTTCTTAATCTTTTTTCGCTCGGTGGTTTAGTGAACGGTGATATCCTACATTCTTAGATTGTCTTCTTTAATCCCGTTTGGCTGCGATGCCATATATATATATATATATATATATATATATATATATATATATATATATATATATATATATATATATATATATATATATATATATATATATATATATGGTGTTTTTTACCCATGCGTGGCAGTATTTTGCATTTCACACTTTGCGCACAGTACCTTGAAACATTCATGGCCAGTTAACAGAAGTAGTATTGCAGAAAAGGGGCACACTATGATAGTGAGAGCAAGCAGAGAGCTGCTGCACCATGCGAGACATGATACATTTTTGGAATCTATATCTGAGTACTACGTGTATGGTCTAAAAATGTTCATTCATAAAATTTCCTTTCCATTCCTGCTTATACTACTTAGACACTGTTGTTGATTAGCACCATCTTACCTGCCAAGCCATGATAAACGGTACTCAGTACACCATGAAAGAAAATGGAATGAAAATATTATGTTCGTGTGCCATCCGTCAATGCGCGCGAAACCACAAGGTGCCTAAAGTTTCCAGCTTGCAGCCTCCAGTATGAACGGTGGCAGAGAACTATGTTCTGAAGCCGGCCTAAGACAGAGACTTGTCAAGAGCACGAAACGGTTGTGCTGTGCCTTTCATTTTTGCACATTTGTGTGGCGAATGTGACGAATGGAAGGAACAAGATAAAAACAAAAAAAGTAAGAAGACTTTTATTTTAAGCAGGAACCGCCAAAAGTCCGTAAAGGAAAGCACTGTCAACGAAGGACACGAACAGAGAGCTACGGGGAAGAATGCATGTTCCACATGAACATATGCACGGTACGGAAATCCCATTGCTCAAACGAGTTAAACTGCCAGTAGATGAAAGAAAACTCCACATGAAAGCGTTCCTCTCCAACGCGTGGAAATAAACGATGGCGGGACTGGTGCAACTTAATCTTTGCTGTCGCTGCGGGAGCCACAAATCATCCCAAGGTTCTTTTTCAGCAGTGCCGATCGAGTCTCAGAGCTCCGAATTCGTGAGAACGCGTCCAGGTGTTCAAGCTGCGCACGGAACGCATAGGGAAGCTATATTACGCCATTCTACCGCAGTTTCAGCAATGAAAAAGAGAAACGAAAGAGTGCGGGCGTTTTAGTCTACATTGTCGATTTTCGGAAGGATCATTGTTCAACCAAGTAGCTGAAGGTTGTTCGTGCTTAAAAAGAGCTTTGATGACGGGTATGCCTTGGAAACCACTTGGTGATATGTTGCTTCCCCGTGTATAATTGAGCGTCAGAGATAATTTCCATGATAAAGGCTGCAAGGCACAATCATTGTTTACGTCGCTATACAGCTTGTAATGGAAATTGGTCGCAGCTTCGTATCGTGGCTGATTCTGCGAAAATGGCCGCTACATAGAATGGTATGAGAACGGATGGTCTAGTTTGCCATTCTGTATAAAAAACTGGAAGCCGCCCAATTTGTTTTGCTTTGTCGTAGGCATTATCTCTTTCAAATGCGGTATTAAGAGATATTTTCCGAGTGGAACAAACATTAATATCCACAGAACAGGCATTTTAATGAAACTTGTTTTTTTAATTATTGCATGCCAAAATTTCAAGCTTCGATAGATCGCGAAATGGTACATGCTCTTGGAATGTAGTTCCACAGATATTTTTAATGAAATACAGCTTATTCGAAAAATAAAAATAAAATACAAAACTTTCAGCAGCTTTGAATACCGAGATCTGGGTTATAAGAATGAATATTTTACACATTTCACTTTTGGACGCCGCTACATGTTCAGCAATTATGGGTCACAGCGGAAGGAAATTTATTCGGTACGTCGAAATTAACTCCTAATTTTACGCCAGCAAATGTCAGCCCTTTCGCAGTACTGTTCGCTTTCACAGTCAGGCGTAGCAGCGGTGACAACATGGACACTGAATTTTCAACAGCGATCATTTCTATTCTTTACCGTAGAATGCGGGTACAATTTTACACACAAGATTCTTGAAGGTGTTGTAACGCAAAATATGAAAAATGGCTCATAAAAAATTCATCAGCAACACATGCCCAGCAATTCTGAAAAAAACACATTTTTGACTGGGGAACCGTTTATGAACTTAATTTTTAATATAATGTAAGATTTCACTACAACAATCAATTTTTCGCAGATCATGCAACGGCATTCTTCTAGTTTTTTTTTCTACTCACGTTTTTGCTATCGTCAAAAGAGTTCCCCATTGGTTTTCTAAGGCAGTCTTAATATTTTGATGCAATGGCTGGAAACAGTTTAAATTAAAGATTTCACTTCATATCAGAATAATATACTATTACATTCAATATTTCCAGAAAATCGTCTTAAAATTTTCCAACTTTCAAAATTTTTGCCCTAGAAAGCTGGACAATTTTTCGCCACAAACAAAATTGAGCAAAGTGAGTTTGAGAGTTTCTGTAAAAAATTAGCAGACTTCGACTACGGATTGCTTGTGAGGCAGAACGTAGCCTAAATTATCATATATCGAAAAACGACGTAATGTCTCATCCTTGCACCCAACACTAGTACCACATCTGTCAGCGACCCGCAGGTTCCTCTATTAGTCTATGGATGTCTGTTGCATATAGTGTTCGGTTCACCGTCCACATTCAACGTTCTTCTCAGAGGTGAAATTACAAACGCCGGCATTTTGCGAACGCGTTCTAGAGCATCAAGTGTCCACAAATTTTGAGCAACAGCCCCGCGTGGCAGAGAATGCAAGCGCAGCGGCTGCAACCCAAGCAATGTTTGTGTGCTACTGTACGTCGGGCCTCTGAGAAAAAAAAAACGATCTCTGCATACAGTACTCACCCACTGAGTGGTATGGTTCTTTGGGAACCACTTACGATGTACCCATGTTCGCGGAGTTGGTAAGAGGCCGGAATTATTGTTGATTCCAACGGTCCCCTCGTCTTTCTCCGACTCTTGCCCTATCTCCTTCCGCATTAGCTAACATAGCATCCTGCTGTATGGCTCAGCGTACACTATATCTGCTCAAGAAGGCGGAGCTCGGTGCCAGTCGGTGGCGACCGAACCTTATCACATCTATTCTATACCGCCCAAAGCACACAGAGGGCCAGCCACAAATGCCCCTGAAGAACCAGCAAATTGACGTAGTCTGCGCGCCGGGGACATCGGTGATTACTCGGACTGTGCGTCATTCGTTATGGCTGGCAGGGGAGGCAGATTCCGCCCGACTGGTCTCCACTGTGTTCACGTAAAGAAAATATTGCTACAGTGCCACTAGCGAAGAGAGGAAAGCCAGAGGTCAGTGTTAACAAAGATTTCAAAGAAAGTTTCCGGCGGAACTAGTATGTTCAGGGAAACCGGACTGTGCCATCTACTCCAGAAGCAAAACGATCAGAACAACGCGCGTACAAAATAAGATAAATAATAGATGTACCTCCTTCCTTTGCCAGATTTGGATGACTGATCGATAAAGCACGTCATTAAATAAAGGTATTCTGTGCTAGGACCGCATAGGCGCCTTGGAGGACTGAAGGCAAAGTTTACATCTGAAAGAAATCAAGAAGCTAGGTGACTTTGGAAAGCACTTCCGGTTTACTTGTACACTTTTTGAACCATTAAAAGCAGCGCCGAGCAGAGGACAATATAAGTGTCTTGTGTGTGGCTTTTGGTACTTTAGGGGCAAAGCTAAATCTTGCAATCAGAGCAGAAATTGAAGAAAAAGAGCAGAAGCCGCGATAAATATTCCGAAAGGTGACACAACGTATAAGCAAATAATAGGTCTTGGTTCGAGGCAAGAATATAGGTTACGCACGTCACATTTATTGGTGAAAATATATGTGATCATTAACCCCTTAGTATGTTATGTTCATGACCAGTTCATAGGCGATTGCTGTATTTTGCGAGAACAGCACCTGTTAAGGCTCTGGCCAAAAGTTTTCAGGAATGTAGAGGGAGAAATTACTTTTCTCCGCACCCGTCAAAAATGACATGACATAAGGCTTAAACCTAAACCTCCATTCATTCCCCTAACCGCTGTCCGAAATCCATTCGGACTCTGCGGCGGTCAGGGAGACACCGGTGACTTTGACTTGTTCTTTTGCTTCGTGGTTGAGTAATGAGGTCTCCCAGCATTCTACATTCCTATTTGGGTCGTAATAGAAAGGACAGGTCCATACCATGTGGACTAGAAATGCAATGCTATTGCAGTGCGTACACTTAGTATTAAAGACTTCTGGATGCCATTTACTGCACAGTTGAGGGTTTGGAAACACCCCGGTTTGCGATTTCCTCCACATGAGTCCTCTTTTCTGCTGAACTGTTCATCCGCTGCTGGATAGCATTTAGGAGCTAACTTATAATGAGAAATGATTTAGTGGAATATTGAAGAGTTCGTCACCCGATGGGAAGTGTTCCTCGGTGATCGACCGGAAAGTGAGCCTTCAGGCGATCGCGTGCCCCTTCTCGTTCCCCCCCAGGCTCTGATAAGCAGTGCAAGCGTTTTTTCCCAGCTTTGCTGCTGGAACCTCACAGACATTTTAGTAAACTGTCTATAATTTATGCCTGTTGGTTTTACGTCTCTAATAGCTCAATACAGACAGATTTTTCTTAGAAAAAGGGTTGGTTCTGACTTTCAGCACGGTATATAGTGTGAAAATTACAAGGCCAGACATTGGATAAAACTCAGCTTCTCCTTGCGGGAAGGATTCCTGAATCTCAAGTTTAGCATAGTTCAGCTTGGCACTTTACGCACTCTTACATTAAATTTGTTTGCCACCGAATATTAGTATATTGAAAAGCAAATTCAATTCTACAATTTCGGTTATCTATGTTTCTTAAGTGTGCCCGCTGTGAGGAATACAGTCAGTGCTATACATTGCCATCATCGTAAGTACCTACAAAAAAGACGAACTGCGCAACAAGAACACGGACGAAAGGGAGGCAGACACACACTAACGCAGACTTACAACTTTACTAAAGGAAGGAATACAAGGCAAATAAATATAGCGATCCCCAACGCGCTTCAAATCTGATCAATATGGCACGTGACACTCTGCCCAGGCGATAAACAGACCACACAAGAACCAACCGCTTACAAGATACTCTTATACCTGGCCGGCCCTTTCTATGAAAACAAAAAGCAAAGGAACGCTTAGCGACAGTGCACACTTGAGAATTACGCGTTCTGCAAAGTAAGGAAATTCATAACAAAACCACACCACTGTAGCCATCTGATACCACTGAAGCTCGAACCGCTTACAAGCGCAGGTGCTGACGCCAAAACCAAGAGACGAAGCACTCCCCCTTTTGAAAGCAAACAAAACGGGAAACAAAAACAACCACATCGGTCATCGTCAAAAACAAAAAAAAACAGTGAAAAAAGGCACCAGGTCAGAAAGGTAAAAAAACAAAAAAACAAAAAAACATGAATCAGCTCAAGAAGCTACGTCACAACACCAGTGAAAATAGGCACCGAGTCATTTAAAAAAACAAAGAGATGAAAGACGGGACAACAGTTTAAGACAACAACGGTTTTAAAAAAGGGGGGTGAATGAAATCCAAAGCATAGGAAAACATCTCAAACCATGACAGAACCGAAACAAAACTGAGATCGCTAATCAAATGAACAACGAAAGCATCAAACGCAATCAGAAGGCACTGCTCAATCACCAGGGCACAAACAGGCCACTAGGCTACACATGCCCCCGCAAAAACGAAAATTCTTTGGATGATAAGGATATGGAAGCCTTGCTAACACAGTTGTCCGTAGTGCCGATGTAAAATGTTTCGACGACGAGACGCTCCCATTTGTCATTCAATCTGGCCAGAAATTCCGTCTTTTCGAACCATGGTACACAGTCCCGTTGCTTCATTTTTGTGCAGTCCGCACAATGCTTAGCCAAAAACCCTCCATCGTTGTATGCCACGCTCAACCGGTGCTCCCTTGCTCTTTCATTAAAGCATCTGCCGGTTTGGCCTATGTAGACTTTTCCGCAACTAAGGGGAATGCGGTAAACAACGCCGGAAAACAACGTTTGATGCTTTCGTTGTTCTTTTGATTAGCGATCTCAGTTTTGTTTCGGTTTTGTCATGGTTTGAGATGTTTTCCTACGCTTTGGATTTCATTCACCCCCCTTTTTTAAAACCGTTGTTGTCTTAAACTGTTGTCCCGTCTTTCATCTTTTTGTTTTTTTAAAGGACTCGGTGCCTATTTTCACTGGTGTTGTGACGTAGCTTCTTGAGCTGATTCATGGTTTTTTGTTTTTTTTTGTTTTTTTACCTTTTTGACCTGGTGCCTTTTTTCACTGTTTTTTTTTGTTTTTGACGATGACCGATGTGGTTGTTTTTGTTTCCCGTTTTGTTTGCTTTCAAAAGGGGGAGTGCTTCGTCTCTTGGTTTTGGCGTTAGCACCTGCGCTTGTAAGCGGTTCGAGCTTCAGTGCTATCAGATGGCTACAGTGGTGTGGTTTTGTTATGAATTTCCTTACTTTGCAGAACGCGTAATTCTCAAGTGTGCACTGTCGCTAAGCGTTCCTTTGCTTTTTGTTTTCATAGAAAGGGCCGGCCCGGTATATGATTATCTTGTAAGCGGTTGGTTCTTGTGTGGTCTGTTTATCGCCTGGGCAGAGTGTCACGTGCCATATTGATCAGATTTGAAGTGCGTTGGGGATAGCTATTTATATTTGCCTTGTATTCCTTCCTTTAGTAAAGTTGTAAGTCTGCGTTAGTGTGTGTCTGCCTCCCTTTCGTCCGTGTTCTTGTTGCGCAGTTCGTCTTTTTTGCATTATGATCAACCAACTAGCCCGACAAGTCCTGTCGTAAGTACCTGCTCTTAATAAAAGCTGAGAGCACATAAATCGTGATATGGAAGGTCTCTCAGATACGGGATACAAATATTAGCAAGTCGCCTACTCCTGCTTTGTAGTTTGACTTTAACATTGGGGTTCCTGGAGAAATATTCGCTGCTGTCATGTGTGTAGTTAGAGTAAAGGCCGTTTACACGCCGCGATTTTCTAAGTTATAAATGAACTGCGCGCGCCAAACGAAAGCCAATAAGACGTATGGATGGCTTCATAATTATAGACGTCGAATGTCTTCATACCAAATGGCTGTTTGGCCAAAAGTGTTAGGCATCAGTCTGATATGAAACATATTCTGGTGCTTGAACATATTTAACATGAGTTTAATATTTTGAATTAACCTAACCGCAATCTTGTGCTTAAATCATAAAAGCTAGATTCGAAACATACTTTAGCAACTCTCTAATGACAAGAATATTACTTGCCACGAAATCCGCGAGATTTTCTGCGCACTTACCTAAGTTACAAAGCTTGGAAAAGGCAAAATTGATATTTCGCCTGAAATAGTATTCATCGCCTGACATAAGGACGGAGAGCTTTTCAAATTCCCAAGCATACGTATTTGAAGAGAAGCTAACCTCCACGGCCTTCCTGAATGTCAGGTGAGCGATAATTAAAGATATTTGGCGACCAAACGAAACATGCCTTCGAACGCCAAATTAAAAAAAAAAATCGTTTTCGCAGGGTGATATCTGACCATTGGAGCTAAAAAATTAGCCTCTTGCATAAAAGGCGATTACTGATTCATGATTCGAGATTCATGAGTGAACATTTTTACCTCCCTCATTAGGAGCACAGGAAGTGTTCAGGATATCATTCATGGACTTTACCTTGTTTTCCTTTTACTGGCTCATTAAGTTCTCCCTATGTTACGCATCGGTAGTACAAGACCTTTAGCTTAAAGCTTCGGTCCTCGCAAGCGCGGATACCTCGGCTATGGTTGTCTTTTTCAAACTGGATTTCAGGGAAATGTTATTTCGCCATCATGAATCTGAGTAAGGAAGCGGTTTGGCAAAACCAAATACAAAAAGAAAGAGTACCAAAGTGATGAAATCTCCCTGGGTTGCTTTTAATTTTTCTTGCTAGTATAACATCGCCAAGGAGGAAGAACGTTGGTTCCTGCTTCTGAATGGAGGACCTTTTTAAATCTTTACAAATACTAAAAGAAACGTTACCTTTAGTTTTTCATATTAATCCCTTTCAATTTTTTAATATTCTAAATTTCTGTCCAAGAATGTTGGACATGGGTTGTTGGAAGTCATCCGAGAAATGGATTAGCTAGAGCACCTAAAGCGGATCTATTTCTTCAGCCCTTGCTCCTTACTCGCGCACCACCGTCTGCAACTCGACGGCATGTTCTATGAAAAACATGTTTTTTTAGCTGGTGTCCTTTTCTTTGGCTATGACCGCGGAAAACAATGATGTATCGGATGTACCATAATAAATTCGTTGAAGGCACTTAGATATCTCCTAACTGCGGGAAGGCGAAAGCCGTTTGCGACTCCTTGCACTGATTTAAATCTGAGCAGTGACGTCACGCTGCGCATGCGCAGTTGTTGCTTGGCGGTGGATAACACCATCCGCCACAGTGGGCAGTTTGCTCACGGTCCAGTTGGAAGGTTGTGATCACGTGACACGTGACCTAGGATGCAATAGACGGACAGTGGCACGTGACCTAAAATGTGACGGATGGACGCGAGTATGAGCCGTTCAAGGCTGTCGCCTTAAAAATATTGGGCCTATGGGATAGAGGTTGGCGGCGGATATCGTAAGGCAGTTTTCTCATGTTTTATAGAGAAGTTTTCATCGAATAGTATGAAGTTCAGGCGCCACAGAGGCAGTGTTGTTGTGTGATTTGGATAACTAGCCCCTCTCTTAGTCCTGTGGTTACCAATAGCAAAGAAATGCTTATTTTCATGTGTTTACTATATTCGAGCAAACCTTGCAGACGAGCACATTTTCTGACCGATGGGGCACAAAGATGGGTGAATTTCTAGACGTCTGCTTTGCTTTACAACTCATACATAACATGGTGCTAGCAAGTAAGAATGGCAATAGAGGTCTCGCGACCATTTCTGGTTACAAAATATACAAATATACGATGGGTGACTGTGTCGACATCTGGGAATGGGGCTTAGCTTAAGCAATAAACACTGCTGTTTTTTTTAGGGGGGGGGGGGGGGTCACATGTGACACGAGGTGGAAAACATCGCGTTTGCGATCTCCTAAAATCACTAGTTTGGATCCCGCATAAAGTAAAATAAAATTTTGCGCAACGTGAATATTTTTTCCCTTCTCTCTAAATTCTTCTTTGGAGTGAGCGGAAACGTTTTTTGGCTTCAATAATTTTGCAGACAAGCCGACGCGGTGGCTTAGTGGTTACGGTGCTTGGCTGCTGACTCGAAAGACGCGGGTTCGATCCTGGTCGCCGCCGTCGGATTTCGATGAAGGCGAAATTCTAGAGACCCGTGTACTGCACGATGTCAGTGCACATTAAAGAACCCCTGGCGGTCAAAACTTCTTGAGCCCTTCACTACGGCGTCTCTCATAGCCCGAGTTGCTTTGGGACGTTAAACCGCCCTAAGCCTTAAGGCAATTTGACGGAAAAAAATTACAACATAGCTGAAAAATGGAATGGATTCGAGAAAGACAGTTTCAGGAGAAAATTTGAACAAGAGAGATTAAGAACTTGTGGCTGAAATTTCTTTTGAGTGTTTTTCTGTCCCTTGTACAAGGATAAAGAACTTGATGGTGACAACTTTATTGATTATTGCACTGTTCCTTATGCAATCTTTGGAGAAAAAATAAACTGTAGACTAGTCAAATGGTTTGTATAAGCGCCTGGTATTAATCTGGTATCCTAAATCGTCTGGTGTTTGAAAAACTTGAAGAAAGAACAACTTTGACGCAGATTTATGAACAATATATCCTCTCCGATTTTCTTTAAAGTTCCCCTGAACCACCTTAGCTCTTTTAATTCTAGCTGAAATAAAAGGTGTTCCATTATAATATTTTCACCTGTAAAATTAAAGGATTTATGCACACCATATTTTCTGCAGGTACTTTTTCTGGGTAATCTGCATAAAAAAATAATTGCCAATAATTCGACTCTGAGCTAGATAGCAGGTTGTCGTATTTTGAGTTGGAATGTTGGCATGATCACAGAAAATATCTCGTAATTATTATTTTGTTCATCAGGCCAGTTTTAATCACGTTACACGTTACTTTAAGTCCTGTATTTCGAGTAATTCTCCAAGTCTCTCTAATGGAAAAACATTTATTCAGCGAATCCTATCTAGAACGTCCTGTGTTATTTTATTGTGTATTTATCGTTATTGCTGTTGAGTTATTTATTATTTATTTATTTATTTATTTATTTATTTATTTATTTATTTATTTATTTATGTATTTATTGTAAGTTAGATAATTTGACGCAACCGCTGATTTTGAGTACAATTTTTTCTTTGTGCGCTTTAGGATGGCCGACGTTTTTTAAAGTAAATATCAGTACCTCGATGGTGCGAAGGTTCCTTCAAGTGGGCGGTTAATTTGTGCGGAACTTTAAGCCGGAGCAGATTCTGTTTATACTTCACGGACTTCTTTTAGACATGACTTTGCAGCCCAGCATTAGCCCAATAAAGCTCTCGATTCTAGCATATATAGCGTTTCGCGGTTATGACGGCACTACATGCCAAAGTCTCCCTACAATATATGTCCTGCACTGAACTAATCGTTTAAATTTTGGCGTCTTAGACGAAGCGCGAACCTCGCCAAATGAAAAGTTGTTTCAGGGGCTTGACTTGGTATCTCTAAACTGTATGACCAAATAAAAGGGAACAGTTCATGTCCGTATCACCACAAGGAGTGGCCCCGCACCAGACCGTAAATTACTACAGAACGAATTTCAGTCCGAAAAAGTGGTGTAGACAGCCCAAGCGTTGCCCTAATTAGATTCAACGTGTCTACATTCGATGCGTGAGGCTATTGTGCACTTTAGTGCTTTCTTTCATATTGCCCTAAAAGAAGCCACTAAGCTGACTATGCGGAATGTTATGAATGCTTTCAACAGAATAGTTTGCATAAAATTACTGAGAATGTATTCTGGGTCCACAAAATTTAATTTTGCTTTCTGCAGTGATCCAATCTAGCGATTACGCGAAGTCGCAAAAACGACGTTTTTCACCTCGTGTCATAAACGATTTTTTCCAAAAACCTGCAGCGTTTCTTTCAAAACTAAGTGCCATTTCTTTGGGTGGACACATTTCCCTATCAGATATTAAAATTTTTACAGAAAACAAAAAATTGTCATGGGACCTCGATTACCGTTCTTACCTGCCAACACCCAACTCAATTTTTCATTTAAGCAGGTAATATATGTCCGAGTGTGAAAGAATTGGCTCTTGCAAAAGAAGGTTTACAAACAACTGAAGGCAGCGCCGACACCTGCTTTGTATTCAGCTTATCTATTCATGGCCCTTTTTTTTGGCAACTGTAGCGTGCCAGCACTGAGTTACTGCATGACGTAATGTTTCTTAACTTCGCTGTTTTTTTTTTGTAGTGTTCGATCTAGTTGTGCAAGTGCGCATCCACAACATTCTGAAACAAATAACAACCTCGAACATTCAACATTTACCACCTCCTAAACAATATATCGCAAGAGGCTTGTCTTTGCTCTTTAACATTTAATAGGCCAGCATCTTATGCCTACATTTGCAAAGGTGTCGAATGCTGCACAAATAAGTACCTACCAGAAATTATTTAACTAGTTTAGTACTTAAGACAATTCACCGGCTTTCCCCTACTCGCCAACACTGGCAATAGTATGCCGCAAAAGCCATATTTTTAGCCCAAAGAGCCTATTTCTGAATATATTTCAGTCTTCCCTGAAGCGCGTCGTAGACTCTGGAGTAGTTAAAGGGTCGCAGATGTATTCCAAACAAAGGCAGCAGCTCATTGGAAAAACTTTCTTCTCAGATCATACCTTCTGATGTTCAGGTTTTACTCATAAGTTGGGAGTAGTCAGTGACGTAAACCATTCACCTCGTTGATACAGGATGATTCATTAATTGTGCAGAAATTGGGAAGGAACACAGATTTGTGAAAATTTCCTAAGAGAAGCAGGGGTTGAAGAAGGAACGATCATCTTTCATGAAGCGACAAACGCGTACGCAGAGCTCTACGAAATTTATCTATACAGTTGATGCACCTCGCCTTGCGCCTTTATTTGAATACACCTACCCCTCTTCTACACGAGCGCCTTTTCAGACTAAAACAAGTGAGCGTTCTGGATACATGTGTCGCAGTTCAGAAAGCAGCGATGCGTTTTGCTGAAAAGCATAGACACTGGTTTCGGCAGTAATCTTGATTGTAGAATTGGTTACCCACTACATTACGGTAACGTATAGTACACACTTCGAACGAGACGAGGCTAATCAGAAGGTCAGTGTTATCAGGAGCTACCATTGTCCAGCAGTTGCAGTAGTCAGAGAAATGACGATAATGATGATTAATATTATGGTTGTCTCTATGCTGTCGACGATAATACTGGAACTAGAATCTGCAGAAAGAGATGAGGTAACACTAATTAGGATTTTATAATGCAAAGCTTCCTTGTTGTAACCTTTTCTTTTTCTCCGTCGAATGATGAGATACGCCAGCATTGATGTCACGGCCGCCCACCGCAGGTAAAAAAAAGAACAACAATTGGCCTTAAAGTATTTTCAACTCTGAAGACGGCTGAACACTTCCTTGGCACTGAAGAGGCAATAATGCTCAAGTTCGATCGTTCCATCTTCGATACGAACGTTTCATTCAGATATAAATTCTGCTGCGCATGTAAGGTCTCATCAGTAATAGCTGGCTTCATCGCAATGTCTTAAGCTGAGTGGGCAAATAAAAACATATATGGGGCTTGTCAGCTGGAACCACCGTGCCGCAAGAACGAAAATTTGTTTCGAAAGAAAATTTTCCAAATGGATCAACATGAAAGTTTTCATTATGCACACTTTTGTTTTTTATTAAAGAAAGCTGAATATCATGGTTTCGACATTGAAATTCGATCTTTCAAAGCCGACACTAGAAAACACCTATAGCCCCATACGTATGCCTTATGGAAGTGTTGCGTTCTGCAAGAATTTTACTCTGTCCTACCTTTGACAACCAATTCATAATAAGAGAATGCTGTTCTCTCAGACGATATTTTTTGCCCCCATGGACAGAAAACAACGCGTTTTCCCGCCCTGAAATTTATAACGTCACGAAGTTTTGAAACAGCGAAATGAACTCGTAGCAGTTATGCATTGGGTACTTAACTATTGGTGCACAGGCGAGGGAACGCTGAATGCGGCCCGCGTAATTCCTCTGCCCGCGACACGACAATTTTTGTTGAAAAACCAGTTTTGTGATTGCTTTAGAGTTTTTTTTTTACTTTTCCTCTATTCACAACTTTTTGTAAAAAAAAGACTTCGCAATATTTAAAGCCACTAGGTATTTTCTTTTTCGCACCCTAATATGGTTTTGTACGAATTGCAGCAGCGCAGAAACACCTCTGTGAGGTCGAAAGGGCGTTTGAATGTCACATTTTTCTTTCTTTATCTGTAGATTTTATTTGGCTCGCAAACAAGTATTTTCCCTTCGTTCTTTACACAGAACAAGCCCAGTTCATCCACCATATGAGAGTTACTCAAAGTGAAATAGACATTCAAATAACTCACTACCAATTTCCTTCAGCCTGCGAATGGAAAGCTGGCTTTGCATTGTGCAACACAGCACTTCAAGCGACAGGCGGCAAGCTGTGTCGGCAAAAATAGCGATATTTCGGCCAGCTTTTAGACGGGTGAATAATATAGCTGAAGCTAACAAATGATCTCTGCTCGGCGTGCTTGCATTACCACCATTAAAAAAAGCACCAAAATTAAACTTCGCTTTTAGATGGGTATTATTCCTTCCTCCTCTCAAGTGGAAATCAATATTTAGAGTGTATTTAAAATTGGCGGAAAGTGAAGCTGCTTAACTCGAAAAAGTAAATCTATAAGCATATGCTGTCTGGCCTTAATATGAGGGCCACTCTGGTGTCAACACACTATGCAGGGCATGCAATAATCCATTAGTGTTCGAGTTGTGTGCGCTTGCTGTTGGGCACAGGCCGCTGTCCTACCCGCAGTCACACGTCAGGCGCACTCATCCCTTCGGACGTATTCGGGCGGCTCTTGACCAGGCCCAGGCGATTGGAGCGCATTGTGGTGCAGCTCGCATCGCAGCACGTGGTGAAGTGCACTTCCGGTCGGAAATGCGAAGGCCCAACTGCGTGAAGTTTTCTGAGTCGGGGACGTGAGTGTAAGGCTGGTGACCGAGCCATTTAACGCGAGCACGCCTGCTATGACGCAGTGTTCGCGATCAATAGACAGGGACTTGAATTTGCTGGTTTCTTAAAGCTCCTTCTATTGCATGAAAAACGTATTTTTTTCTCTATGTACAGTAAACTGTAGAGAGTGATCAGCGTATTGCAACGAAGCGTTTAGAACCAAAAAAAGAGAAAAACTATTCGAAAACGTAATCACAAAATTTTGTTGTCTAACACATATACGCTATACAGCAAAATCTTCCCAATCAGATAATAAAACAATAACATCCCGTGTAACACCGATCATTAGAATAACGTTTACCATTGCATATATAATATGCATATATCTTACAGCGATTTTTAATGACTAAGGGCATAAAGGTGGTATGTATTGATGGCTGAAGCGTAAGGTTGTTTTATTGAATTAAAATAGTTTGGCCGATATAAAGAATAGAGGAGTGCGCGATGATGTGGGCTTAGCGTCCAAACGATATATCGCGATGATTGTTCGGCGAATGACGCGCTGCCGCCAGGTGCCGGGTTCTTGTAAGCTACAGCGCCCGGAAAACCCCCGACATGTGGTAGATATCGCACTTAGTATTCCTAGATTTGAAGGCTGGGCACCCAACGCGAGGATATAAGGCTCGAAACTGAGGCCACTTTCGAGCTGTCGCAAGAGGGAAGGCAACCCCGACATGGATCCTACGAAGCGCAGCAGTCCCTGTGCGAGGAAGACCGTGCGGGACACACGAGGGATGAGTGCAGATGTGCGGCGCCGGAGGTGCTCTTGTGGCATTGAAAGGAGGGTGGCATCAACCAGATTCGGGAGTCGCTTGTCGTATCGGAGAATCTTCCCGGCTTTGGTAACTCAGGAGGTCACGTGGCATCCACTCAATGCGCACTGGCTGCGTCCAACCAAACGATAGTTGTTCTGGGAATTTTCTGGGCTGCGACTGACAGATCGGAGTAGGCCTTTTATAGAAAGGGTGTCGGTGCAGTGACAACGCATGTCGTGGCAAGCATGGGAAAGGTTTCCAGAGAGCAAAGCGCCTCTTGAACAGCATTCACGCATGTCGTGGCAAGCTTGGGAAAGGTTTCCAGAGAGCAAAGCGCCTCTTGAACAGCATTCACGCATGTCGTGGCAAGCATGGGAAAGGTTTCCAGAGAGCAAAGCGCCTCTTGAACAGCATTCACGCATGTCGTGGCAAGCTTGGGAAAGGTTTCCAGAGAGCAAAGCGCCTCTTGAACAGCATTCAACTCCGCACAGAATGAGGAGGAAATTTCCGGGAGTCCAAACCTGGACATCTTATTATCTTCGCAACAGTGGTCTATGTTTGTTCACCGCGTATAATATGCAAGCATTTTTGAAGCGAAGGCTTCACTACGCCAGGTTTTCAAGAGGGCAGCGTCAGTGCAGTCGCATGACAGGTGTCACGTGGTGTCATGTGATAGGTCATATGACCAACTGACGTCATCACAATCTGCCCACCGTGGCAGGTGGCAACTGACCCATCGGAATGTTAGCAACCTCCATACCATGGCAGGCGGAGATTAAATTGATGATTGGCCGAAAGGCCACGTGACCTTTTAACTTCATCTCCTGATTCAGCCATGTGATCTCGAAGTTCACTCCGCTAGGGTTTCAAGAGGGCGGCGTCAGTGCAGTCACGTGACAGATGTCAGGTGGTGTCGCGTGGCAGGTCATGCGACCTACTGACGTCACCACAGTCTGCCCACCGTGGCAGGTGGCAACTGCCCCATCGGACTCTGAGCAACCTCCATACCGTGGCAGGTGGAGATTAAATTGATGATGGGCCGAGAGGCCACGTGACCTTTTAACTTCATCTGCTGATTCAGCTCATGTGATCTCGAAGTTCAGTACGCTAGGTTATCAAAGAGGGCAGCGTCAGTGCAGTCACGTGACAGATCTCACGTGGTGTCGCGTGGCAGGTCATACGACCAACTGACATCTCCACAATCTGCCCACCGCGGCAGGTGGCAACTGCCCCATCTTACTCCCCCATCGGCATTTTGCCATGCAAAGGAAAGTTTCGCTTCTCACCACTGTTAACCAAAGTTTTAACCACAGTTAATTTTTTTAATATCTTCAATATCCGTGTCTTTGTATTCCTAAATTACCGACGTTAAGGCACCGGCGCATCACTTTTTATCACCGAGTGCAGAAAGGAGACCTGAGGTTGCCACATGTAGGCTGCAGTGATGAGTTGAAATAAGAGGTTTTGCAGATTCAGAGGTGGGAGGCAACTCCTGGAAGGAAAATCGAAGCAGTCTTAGTCTTCTCCCTCTATTCTATAGATACTCGTTAATATATTGTATAGAATCGCTGATTATGTCAAGATGAGAAGGTTTTCTGTAGTGTTGAAGGTTTTGCCTAATTCTCTAGATTTGTAAAATCAAAATCCATGTTAGATCACATCCGAACTTGATTCGAAGATTTCTGTAGTGTTTGGTTTACTTAAAGGCATCGGAAAGAGTTCTCGATGCTTCTTATACGGCGGCCAAGAAAAAAACGAAAAAAGTAGCCAAACGCAATTGCCATCTTTTGAAAAAGTTTCGGAGTGGCAAGGCACTGCGGTTCTAGTTATGATTAAAGTGGGTGCACGACGAACCTAAAGTTTTGCTGACATGACACAGAATAATGTAGTAAACGGAAATCTTTTTGCCGGCCAGAACTTTTGGCTATTGAATGCCATTCTGTCGCACATAAGATTCCATTCAAGAGTCGGTTGATTTATTTTATTCGCACCTACCTGTCAAAACGGTTTTTCTCCAAAAGGCATGTACCTGTTAAGTGGCATTCAGCAAGAATGCAATCTCTGGGCGCATAAGGAGATAATTTTCCGCTGTATATAATTTCTATAGTGAATATTTATGCCAGCAGCTCTGGACCACATTTTATTACAAAGGACGAGGCAGGTTCGCCCAGCAGTTCAGGCCACATCGCTACAGCTTCGGCTGTCCTCGGGAGCAGTGCACAAAGGCTAAAATGCGGTGATATTTATTGAGCCTTTCTAACCGGCTTTTACCGGCTAAGTCGAATTTAAATCCGTGCCTGCGAAGCTGGTGGTTCTAATTTCCTATGAGATATTTGAGAATTCAAATAATGACGGCTGTCGGATACTTGGTAAAAGAACTATTGGGCACAGCGTAGGTGCTTGGAGCAGTTAGAAACTCGACTATTCTTGAAGAATGTTTAAACATTCTAGTTGAATTGTGGAACCCAATTCTACAAGATAACCTTGTAACCATGTACAGTGTATTGTACCCTGCCGTTTTTGCATGAATTGCTAACCCCTCTCCTGCAATAGAACGTATAGGGGCTGCAGGATGCAAAAAAATAATAACAAAAACAAAGGAGATCGCAGTAAATAACTAGTGTTTGAAAAAAGAACAGCCCAGATTTGAATAGCTTTCAGGGTGGTTAGCCGCACGCAGTGATGTTCCAGGAGGCATCGCAAAAAACAAAACGGAGGGGCCACTCAAGCTCGGGGTTAAGATGCGGAAACGTTACTGGATTAATGCCCATTTATGCAGAATTGGTAACTTCCCACTTTAAATTCAGAGATCGCTGGGAGTTCTCATATCATTATAGGCGCAGTGGTGCAGCTCTCTTCGCTTAGCGATGCCTTTTATATATCGTTACCTTCTGGTGTCCTTGGTTAACGCTACTCTTGCTTCTGCAGCGCAAGCTCAGTTCCCACGCAGCGCATTTTGAAAAGAACGAGGATATTTTAAAGCGCAATTAACCATGCGAGAGCAGCGGCAGAATTGCGCTAATGCATGGATGCATGCCAAGGAAGGACGCAAATTTGTGTGCTCGCAGTCATGTCAATAACAGCTGTTCGAAAATTTTTCGCCGCAGATTTCCACATAGCGGCTGCATAAAGCGTTGTGCAGAGCACCGGTTCTCAGGCCCGATCAATACTAATTTTGTTCACCACGAATACTTATCTGCGGAAGAAGTATTATAGATAAATTAAAAGCAATTAAGAGGAAAGGTTTGTCGGACGCGTGCGTGGAGAGCAAAGAATGAAATACTGCGAAAAAAAGTTGGCAAACTCTTTGGTGTAATTTAGCGACATAGTGAAATTTAGTGAGGTGCAAGGACCATCTATACAAAGAAATTTTTCGGCATTCAAGCGCATTAGAAATATTTCGCAATAAGTAGGCATTTTTAAATCTATAGGATTTCGAAACCGCGTGCGAATCTCTTTGACTTGCATTGAATCAATGTGAACATAGCCTCAAACCTTTAGCCTATACCGCTGGGTTCTTTCTGCTGTGTTAGCAGTGTCAACTTTGGATGACTATCGCTGGGTTAGACTGTATGTCCGTATTTTAGAAGTGCGAGAAGTACGCTTTTATTACGCTAGTGTATAAATTTGTCTTTATTGATCGGACGGAAGTGAGTTTGCATGCTCTTTCTGTGTGAAAGCGCGAATAAGAATGTACTGGTCGCCCGGATATAAGACGCCATATTTTAAATTGAGGATTGAAATTCTGTCGTCATAGTTTCGTATTTGGCAGGGTGGCAGCGTTTGGAAGTGAAAATAAGTGTCTAACTTCACACGTTAGTCAATTTAAATCCAAAATGAGATCTCTTCAGAATTCAAGGCTTTCCTAAGTTCCTATACTTAAGTGCGACTGTATAAAAAGTTGTAGTAAATTTTCTCTTCATTATCTTTTATACACGTCTGCATGACTTTCTTCTGGGCAGCAAACTCGAGCACATTTCATGGGCATTGATTGTATATTTAAGCTATCGTTATTTCGACGCAGAACAAGTTTGTGAAAGCACCAGAGCATAGTTGGTATGATATGCTTGTCGGAGGTGCTGCATGTAAAAAGGACCGAGGGCCTTTCTAGCTTCGTACTAGCAGATTTTTCTGGTCCTTCTCTATTATTTGTGCTGAAAAGCATAATGAAAAGAAGGAACGGAGAAGAAAAGAAAGGAAGGGAGAGGGAAAGAAAGAACGAAGGAAGGAAGAAGAAGAAGAACAGAAGAAGAAGGAAGGAGGGGAAGAAGACGGAAGGAAGGAAAGAAAGAAGAAAGTTAAACAGAAAAGAGAGAAGGGAAGAAAGAAGAAAGAGAGAAAGAAGGAAATAAAGAAAAGAAGAGAAAGAAAAAGAGAGAAATAAAGAAAGGAAGAAAATGTAAGCAGGGTGTGCTAAAATTGTTCAAATCGGGGACTTGGTTTGCATGAGAGGAAAAAACTCGCCGCTTCCACAGTTATATGCCGTGCCTTCAGAAAATGTCTAGCGCTCTTCCATCTTTCTATTTGTACACTCAAATAGAGCGAATAGCACCATCTTATATGTCGAAAAAAAAGTGAGTCAAATTATGTTCCTAGGACTACATCCTCAGTCTCCATCTGACAACTACTATTTGTGTAACAATCTGTGGAAGCAGTATTTCTTAATGCAAGCGCATCTCTCGAAATACCTGGCTCATTGTCTGAAAATGCCGCCGCAATTAGAAGCTCGTGGCAAGCACGCGTGGAAGAAACGCGGCACGCGAATAACGTCGTCACCCTTCCTGGAGCAATAGGCTGCCGGCATGTATTGGGTTTTTTGGCGTTGGCGTTCGCAACGTTGCCAAACCAGGACTTCAGCTACGATCTGTCGACCTCTGAGACTGTTTTGGTGCAGACGGAGAGATGTGCGCTTTGGAATCCGTCGAAATGAGACTCGTTGTTGTCTTCGTATACGTGGCGTGAAACCTGTCTCAAGCGGACGCGGCAGCGTTCGTGTTCAGGACTCTGCCTTCGGCTTTACGCTGCGGCACGTCCATGCACGTCGTAGGAGAATTCAATCAGGACGAAAGTTCAACGCCACCTTTCATCAGAGCAATTTATGCCTATCTCATATTAGGACTATCTCTTTCCTCTAATCGATTCAATCACCACTTCACGAGGCACTGGAATCGACTTGGCGTTCGAGAACATGCGACGCACAATGAATGGAGTAGGGTACGCACCGTCATATACTTTTCCGATCACAAAGACATGCTACTGTCGTCCTATTTGGACCGGCAGACCTCGTCACCGGAGCCCACGGACGACGAGGACAATGAATATGCAACAGGTTTCAGGCATCCGTCGCAAGACAACTACGACGCCCTCAGAGTATGAGGTGGAGTTCGCCTATGAGGCCGATGGGGAATGCAGTGTCAACACAATGGTGCCGCTCGGAAAGGTACTGTCGACGCTCGGCAAAGTGGTGTCACCATGCTGACAAGTGGTGTTATTGAGATATTACACTCAACGCAGTGTGGGTGAAACCTTGAGGGCATTCGTGAGCGCTAGAAAAACACAGAAAGGGAAGAACACACAGGACGAAATGCTACAAACACTACCTCAATCGAAACAACACAAAAAAAACTCAGGGTAGAGATTGCAGTATGACCGGTTTGTCGTCTTTAGTTATCGCGACCTCATAACCTGAAATATTACGCATGTAAACATAACCCGCAGCACTGAACTCAGCGGCGCACTCAGCGACAAGTATCGCTCTCGTATTTACACATCATAACAATTGCTTCGGTGCCCCCATATTTTTACTTGACAAATCACTCTCGCTAGCTTTTTTATTTAGTGGCGATTTCTGACGGCACGCCCTTGAAATATTTTCATGTTCTACTCTTAATTTCGCACTATTTCTTGCTCTTGAGCACACTTCTTTTGGTCCTTTCGTGCATGGACCGTTGTAGCATATTGCTCGTGCTGGCTGGGCACTAATGTTTTTATTTAAAAAAAAGCCCACTCTAACTTCTGTCCTTTCGTGCGCATTTATTCGACATTTTTCGTTAGGCAGGTTGACATGGGTAGTGGTTGGTATTTGTCACCCTTCTTTATATATTATATAAACACACGGGATAGGTAAACTTTGTAAACAAGAAAAAAAACGCCATGATTACGTTGAATCGCGTAATGCGCTATACTTAGTCAGAGCTGTGCTACGCGTGTTCTCTGTGAATATATGTTCAAGCCTTCGATGTTATTCGTCCATGCACGCGTGGGCACTGACCTGCGAATACTTTTGGGTGGAGTGCGTGCGGGTAACATCTCTATTGAAATTGCACTCTGCGTTCAAACCACCGAATATTCTCAGGCTGTGATACCTTTATTGCCAGAACTTATACAGTGGAGGTGGCCTCTCCTACCCGCTTGTTCAAGTCAGGCACCGTGTTAGCCGGCGTATCGCCCTCATTTTGCTGCCCTACGGGCGTTGACAACACGCCCAGAGTTGCCAGGAGCAGGCGAGGAATTGACCGTTCTAAGGCAATGTAGCATTATCATTGAACCTTTCCTCGCGGCAGCGCATCGTTGCAGCTGCGGAGCAGCTAATGTAATCATAAATCGTGGCCGATACCCGCGAGCATGCTGGTATACCACCGCGTTTATCAAACCGAGGCCGGAGACCTCAGGCGAGGGACTGAAAGAGATACGCAGCGAAAGGGCATTCGCCGCTCGTCAGGTCAGCAAGCAAGCCCCATCTTGAGAACCTCTGCTCCTAGCGGCCGCCTTGCAAAACTTTTTATGAAGCAGATGCATATTACTGTACATAAAGGTCTTTCATTTACCTCACCATCAAGGCTCTCCGCTGGCCTGCCCCAGAGTAGAAGCCACGCCGATTGCCGTGAAGCTTGGGCGCACTACCGTGACGACCGTGACTGGCAGTGGTAGGAAGCCTCGTGACGACATCCCCCCCCCCGTCACCTATATACAGCGCCTGAGGGGCGAATCAGAGAATGTGCTGGCTCCAAGAATTGGGCCTCCCGTCCGATGACGAGAAACTTTGCACGAAGTGTGATGCCCGAAGTACTTGATGGGTATCATATTTTGACGAGCGTTCAGCGCACGCTCTTTGGCAAGACAACGTCGGCAGTCCTCCCAGCTTCCACTCCCACTAGCGGACAAACTTTCTGGCGTGTTACTGCGAACGTCACGCGCAGAGCTCTCGCTATGTCAAAGCTCTCGCTTGTCACAAAATTTTATGAGCTGCCAGAAAAAAATTTAAAAAACGTAAAAACTTTTGCTTAAAAGAACGTTTCTAGTTGATATATGTTTTAGTTTTGTATTACTGAAACGTTTTCCGCGCCGATAAAAGCAAATAAACTTGTGAAAAAAAGAGCCAGTATGCTAGGGAGCAACTGAAGAAAGATTCTACGAAAAACTCCTGCACTTTTACACGACGCAATAATAGCTGCCGCGCTATTGCTTACTTGAGGCCGCTACACAAGGTGTGGCATTCAAGAGTCCTCCTTAATACCAGGCTCTGAAACTTGTTTTCTCACGTACGTGGCGCCTTGAAGTGCACCTAATCGCTTTTCATGTTCAAAATTAATGATAGCCTGAGTACGGAAAAGCAGCTGTGCAAACGACGTTCGCACGCGGTCACGTCTTTTTCGGTGGTTTAAGATGTTTTCCTTTCCTTCCACGCAAACTTGCGTGTTTTGCACAGCGGCAGTAACAATATGAATCTGTTTTCTCTGCGGAGGCTTCTCGAGTAAAGAGTTCTCTGTCGACGGACTTCGCAGGAGTTTCGATACTGTTCCGCTCGTCCCAAGCGACTACCAGCTTTCCACTTCAACATCACGGAAAGGTAGAGTTCCGGCTTTTGTTTTACTGTCTTGACACTCTTTTGCTGAAATGTGAGTCGCTCGAATATGAACCTGGCTACACAAAACGCATAACTGACTGAGAAGGCGTAAGCCATGTAAGTTTCAACCACACAGAGTATTTTTGCGCCGCCCAGAGCTTTGCGCATTGTACCCTTCAAAGTTCAAAATAGTTAACTGAAATTAGTATTTAACCTTCCGTGAAAACAATTAGGTTTTTTCGTGAGCAGTGTGTAGTCGGCCTGTCACTGTGCTACACGAACAAGCCTGAACAGGCGGTGTATGCGTTATTGGCACTCGGTATGCAAAACGTGTCCTCTCATGCCTCTTGGACCAAAATAATACAGCCTAACTCGAGCAGTGTCGCACTTCGAACTGTCTAAGCTTTACGACTTCAAGCGTTATGATTACGTTTGATACAGAAAAAGGTACTGCATTTAGATTTGGCAGTCCGTTTCTTCCTGCTTCGAATATTCGGCGACAGCAGTTTAGTACCGCTAAAATGAATTATTACACACACCTACAGAACAGCGAACGAAGCAATGTGCGAGACCACCGAGGCGCTTATATTTTCATCTTGACGTGCTTCAGTATGATTACGCAAGGCAGGCGGTGGGTATGGAGCAATTTATCTCTTCGGCTCACGCTATTTCTAGCTATTGATCTTTTTGTCTAAATTTCACTCCTCCTCCCTGACCACTTCCTGCAGTATATTTTCTTACGTTATAAAGTGCATAACTGAGCCTGCAAAGGCACCCTTAGGAAGCGTTAGCATGAGCTGTATTGCGCGAAAAAGTATTGCATATACCGATAAAGGTATTTCTATTACATTGCTTACTATCCTTCTATCAATACACTAGAGCTCTTTCTTTGGGGCCGCAGCGCATATCTTGAGGAGGACTGGCAAACACAAAAGGCCGCCAAGAGTGCAACAATGTGAAACTTCATCATCAGTGAAGAATTGGGAGGGAAAGAAATATGAGCTAATAGGTAAGGCGCAACAAAGACGTCTCCGATGTTTTTCCTTCGGTCGCGCTTCTTCGGCAGCAGCTTCTTCGGCTTTTGGGCCATTGTACACACTGAAAACTATCCAATAAACTGCAATTGTTTCCGTTAGTGGTTAAGTGGGTTGATGCTCTCCACTATGAAGAAAAAGAAGTTGCAGCATTCATCATGACTAGGTCATTTGACAGCAGTAACGAAACCTTACTTGCTGCCACGAAATGTGAGGGCATCTCATATTTGACAAGTAGGCGAATTGCGCATTCCAGTTACTGAAGATTATCATGCAAACATCAATAAGGAAAACTCGCACCGTAATATATAAAGTGGCATTGCATGTCTTGCTTTCTGTTCGTACTAAGGTTGATTTCTGGGCTCTCCACGTTTGTCGTCATGCCCCAGCAGTCCCATTATTCAACTATGTACTGTTCTCCTGCTGTGGCCCGTATCTTTTTTTTTGTTGAGCATACGGCAATGGCTCACTAAACGTCGTAGAAACGTTTAAAGCTTGAAGTGCTACTAACCTGGCCTGCTTTGTTTTTTGCAGCTCTGTGAAACTTAAATGCAATGCCCTGGCGGATAAGACCTTTCGCGCAGGCGATCATTATACTTCCGTATCTACAGCGCTAAAGACGGGACATAAGGAACACACACGTCACACAACAGAGCGCTGACTGACAGCTGATTTTTATTGAACGGCCAGCAAGCTTTTATACTTACTGGTTACCAGAAATGAAATAAAGCACAAAAACATCGGAAAAACATGCACGGAAGTAACTAGTGCCGGCGGAAATGTGGCACGTGTCAAATCTCGCAATCAAGATACTTCATTTCTTTTTGTGACAATGCTATTGAAGGCGCGCTTATACAAACAACCTGCAATCTTGCAATCTGTAAGGAGCCAGCGCCACACTGCGGCTAGAGAAGACGCACGAGGCCGCGGACGAAAAAGAAAAAGCGGCAGTGAGACGTGGCTTAGAGTGCGTCGCGGAAGAGAAGAAAAAGCGGAAGTTGAACGTGGCTTAGAGCGCGTGCTGGGGAGAACAGGAAGAACGCGGTCGGCGACGGACGTGTACGAGATCTGCTGGCTCCCCGAGTTTCCAGGCGTGGGTCTCAGCCGCAGACGTCCGGACTACCAGACCTGGACAGCCGTCGTCGAGAGCCTGAGCCACCAGACCCAGGCGCCGCTGTTCCCTTCCTGTCCGGCAGCCTCTAAACACGGGCCGCTTCCGTCGCCACCGCTGCTTGCCCGGGCTACCTGACCTGGAGGCCGCGCCCGGATCCCACAAGTGTGACGGCTTCTTGCGGCAGCGTTGAGGCCTGCCGTGGACAGCGCCGTCAACCTTGAGTGCACCTTTGAGTGCAAAAGACTTGAGTGCACCTTTCCTCTTTTTTGTTCGCTCTCTCCTTTACCTATCGCGAGTGTTTTGTTTTGTTTTCTCGTTCTTGTTTCTTGTTGGTTCCTTTCCTCTCAAGACTTAAATTTTGTTCCTTTCCTTTTCATGCCGCCTCGTTTATTTGTTTTGCCTTTTAACGCGTGGTAAATTTAGCCTGCAGTCTTTCCCCTCACACAATCATATGTACCTACATTTTTTCTCTTGTCAGAGCGTCACAATGTTTTCCTATCTCGCTGCATTCTCTGTACAGCGGTATTGTGGATCATTATACATTCCCCGCAAGGAGCACTCTACGACTACAACTCGGTGCGTCCCATGAGTGGCGTAAAGCTTCTTCGTTTTTTATGAGTGCATTTGCGCTGTACCTGGCCACATGATCACCCAGGCGCAGGGGTCTGGCCATGTGGCCATTTGGCTACCAATGATCTCTGTGCATGAGTAAACCCGAAGGGAAGGCAGTCTTTTGTTTGGCACGCTTGTCCCCACTCTAGCTGAACTAACTGCAAAATCGGTGCTACAGCTCACGAGTGTTCCTACTCCATCACACTTAGTCTTTCTTATAAACACCTGTCTTAAACCCGCGTTTAAGAATCTGTGCAGGGTTCGAATTCTGCAAGAGCGGCGTTACTCTTGTGGCGGTTTTCGTCTTTTTTCTCCCTCTCCTTTTTTAGGTCTCATTCACTATGTCCTAGACACGGTCGAGGAAGACGGATTGCAAATTCATAGCATCTTTTTTAGGCAGGCGAGCATAGTTCATTTTATTCTGAGCATTTGAAACTATTTCTGCCACGGAAAGGTGATCTGGACAGGAAAAAATTAATACTGTAACAATAAGTTTTATGAAGAAAAAGCTATAATTTCGAGGACGCTTGGCTCCTTTTCAGGAGGGACAAGTTGGGGACCAAAGACTTGCTCTTAAGCCTTCGTCTGGTCTACTCCCTGTCTAGATAAGGTCATATTACCAGAAGTGTATTGTCACAGTTATGCTTATCACAAGAATATTGAAGTATCAGGCGCTTATGAACACCTATCGTAAATGTGAGAATTCGATGTAGAAGGAACTCCCGGCGGAAAGGACAGAAAAATCGTAGTCTGTTAGGATAGCAGGTGGAGTCGGGTGAAAATAGTGCAGCCAAGTACGGCAGTGTGTGAGCGTAGGAGATTAAATTTGCAAATTTCTTGCGATGTGGTGCTTACTGCTGGCGTATCACGCTGCTAAATGAAGATATCTGCAATACAAGCCTTTGTACTGCAGTGTAGTACCACTTGCTGAAAGTACCAAATGCAGTTTACAGTGCTCAACTGTGATTCGCCACTTTGGGTCTGTGTTTACAGTGCCCGGCTTCTGACCCGAAAACGCGGGTTCGATCCAGGTCGCTGCAGTAGCATTTCGATGCAAGCGAAATGCTAGAGGCCCCTTTACTCTGCGATGGCAGTGCACGTGAAATAACCTCAGGCGGTCAAAATTGCGCAGAGACTTCCACTACGGCGTCCCTCATAGCGTGAGTCACTTTGAGACGATAAACCCCATAAACCAGAAGTGTACCGAATAAAGTAGTAGCGTGAAGTACCACTTTTTACTGCGGTCGACGGAACTGGGATGGTGATGATTATGATTTTAGTGTAGAAAAGAGCGCATCACCTAAAATTTATCTTGCTTCTTGCACATCGCCAAAGTGCGTTCGCTGTTTTGGCTGTCACGTCGGTTTTATGCTGTTTGCTCTATTCTGCAGATGCAAATTTGTCTATGCTGTGTTCAAATGGCAAGTAAAAAGTTTCTTAGCGCAATCATTATTAAACTTTTTTTTCGTTGCATCAGTTATTTTACTGTGCACGAGTAAAGGTCCGCTAAGCAACTTATAATGATTATCATTAAACGAATGCAGTGAATTTCTTTCAATACGCTTTTCCACACGCTCTCCAGCGTCCTGCTCACGATAGTGAATTTCTGTAAAGGCTGCTTCGCCATTATAAAGGTGCCAGACAGTGGGATTGGTCAGTTTTTGGTTTTGCGCTTTTAATATGATTTTCTTATTTTTTGTTTATTTTTAAATTACTCCAAAACTCATGTTCATATAGATAGCATCCATCGCATGGGGCTGGAGGCTCATAAGCAAGAACACCGGAAACAAACCGCACAAAACACAGAAGAGCAGCAAATAATGAGAATTGATTAAAAAAAAAACTAATACCAGAGAAGGGCGGCAGGTGAGCTATTTAGAACCTGTTGAAAGTTAAAGTTGCAAAAATTGGTGATGACGACATGATGAAATTATTTTGCCAGAGGTTTTGCAATCTTATTCGTGAAACCATCTTGCGACACTAAAGTGGGCTAGTCTGCAGGTCGTGGCTCTTGAAAAGTTGTATGCACAGTGCTGAAGCATTGTGTTGTTGTATGCGGCCGAGAATTGAGCCTATCATAATCCTCAATAAGAAGTGAATGAAGATGAAACAGAGCAGGATAGACGAAAATAATTATGGCGCATAGCATGCTGTAGTGAACCGGACTTTTACATAGGATAATTCATGTACAAGCTTCAAACTACACCTGATAGAAGACCTTGGATGGCGCGACATCGCAGGAATTATTGGCGTTTTTCTGCAATATTACATCTAAGGATAGAAGCAATAAGCATGCATCGTGGCATTGGAAAGAGAAAAGGTCATGTGAGAAGTATGCCTTCATAAGAAGGACCGTCTTTCATTGAATAAGACATCATAACCAGTGCATGAGTCAAAAAGTCCGAATTAATTTTTGAATTGGCTGCATAGAAACAAGGTGCGCATCCTTTTTTTGTACTTTATCAGTTGTGCAATGTATTATGCTATGACACACCAAGCGCAACTATCCGTTTATTGTATTTATTTTCTGTAGATCTAAACACCCATCGCACCTTTGTAATCTACAGAATAACTTGAGAACGTAGATATCTCTAGTCTTTCGTCGAAGTGATTTAGACTCTTGAGCATGAAGTTGGTATTTTACCGCGAAACGTCACAGGTTATCCCTTCGTTAAAATGACAGAAATTTCTATCCGAAGGGCAACAGCTGTAAGAACAAAGTGAGAAGTTAGGCTCGTTGGCTCGTTACTACAAAACATATACGTTATACCTGTTTCTTGCCTCTCTTAAAAAAAGAAAACGTTAGAGATTACTACGGCTACCCGCACTGCAAGAATGCAAAAGCATTCACGCCTCCTCGATGCTCGTCGCCTGTCTTTCTCCCTCTTTCGGTGCATTGACGTTTGCTTCTAATATATATTTAATCTATGCCACTCAATATATATATATATATATATATTGTAACGGGGGGTTTGTTACGAGGTACTGGGGCGACGGGAACGGCAACGGCAGCAGTCTGGGATCAGATCGGCAAAAGACACACAAGCGTAGCGCTGGCAAAAACTCTCGAGAACACTGTCACCTCGTCTTCGTCTTTTCCAATCATCAGACGCATCTTCTTTAGCCTTACAATCACCCCGGGGACAAGAGGAGCCATCCTGGCGACTTAGGATGGTGGCAAGACGGCGGGGTCGTAGTAGGGCTTGAGGCGCTGGACATGAACGGTCTCCCGTCCTCGGCGGCGGAGATCAGGAGACGGCGTGAGGGGTTCCACGATATAATTAACCGGAGAGGTGCGCTCCAGCACACGGTAGGGACCATGGTACTTCGCAAGAAATTTTGAGGAGAGACCGGGAGTTCCTGAAGGGATCCAGAGCCACACAAGTGCACCAGAAGTGTAGTTCGGTGGGGTTTGGTCTTGGTGGAGGCGGGAGCGCTGGCGATGCTGGGTGTCAGTGGTGAGTGACCGGGCAATTTGGCGGCAGGCTTCGGCGTGTTGCGCGGCGTCGGAAACAGGCCGATATTCGGATTCATCAGGGCGGTAAGGGAGGATAGTGTCGATAGTAGCAGAGGGTTGGCGGCCGTAAAGTAGGAAGAAAGGAGAGAATCCGGTGGTAGACTGCGTAGCGGTATTGTACGCATAAGTAACGTACGGAAGGACGAGATCCCAATTCGTGTGGTCAGAAGCGACGTACTTGGAGAGCATGTCTCCGAGTGTGCGGTTAAATCGCTCAGTGAGGCCATTGGTCTGCGGATGATAGGCGGTGGTAGTTCGGTGAATCGTGTTGCACTCTTTGAGAAGCGCCTTCACCACCTCAGATAAGAACACGCGGCCTCGGTCACTGAGCAGTTCACGAGGTGCACCGTGGCGAAGGATGAATCGGTGCAAAATGAAGGAGGCGACGTCCGTCGCTGTGGCAGCCGGAAGGGCAGCAGTTTCGGCATATCGTGTAAGGTGATCCACCGCTACTATAGCCCAACGGTTGCCGTCTGCAGTGTATGGAAGCGGACCGTATAAATCAATGCCAACGCGGTCGAACGGGCGTGGAGGGCATGGTAACGGCTGCAGCTCAGCAGCAGAACGATGGGGAGGTGTCTTGCGACGTTGGCAGGGAATGCATGCGCGCACGTACTTCATGATAAAGGTGTACATTCCGCGCCAGTAGTAGCGCAGCCGTATGCGGGTGTAGGTCTTGAAAACGCCCGCGTGACCGCTGTGGGGGGCAGCATGGAAGTATGCGCATATCGCCGAGCGTAAGTGACGTGGAATAACGAGCAGCCACTTGCGACCTTCGGAGTTGTAGTTACGGCGATAAAGTAGGGTGTCACGGATCGCAAAATGGGCAGCTTGGCGGCGGAGCGCACGTGACGGTGAAGCAGCCGTCGGGTTGGCGAGAAAGTCGAGAAGGGAAGCGATCCAGGGATCCATGCGTTGCGCTGAAGGCATGTCGCTGAGGCGAAGCAAGGGCAGAGAAGCGTCGGAGGTGGAAAGGCTGGCGATCTCGGCTGGAAGGGGGCAGCGTGACAGTGCATCGGCGTCTTGATGCTTGCGGCCGGTGCGATACACGACGCGGTATCATATTCTTGCAAGCGAAGGGCCCACCTAGCGAGGCGGCCGGAGGGGTCTTTCAGGTTGCAAAGCCAACAGAGCGCATGGTGGTCGGTCACAACGTCAAAAGGGCGCCCATAAATGTACGGTCGAAACTTCGCGAGGGCCCATACAATCGCCAAACACTCTTTTTCAGTTACGGAGTAGTTGCGTTCTGCTGGTGTGAGTGTGCGGCTAGCATAAGCAACGACGTATTCGTCAAAGCCAGGTTTTCGTTGGGCGAGGACAGCGCCGAGGCCAACACCGCTGGCGTCCGTGTGAACTTCGGTAGGAGCGGCCGAGTCGAAATGGCGCAGAATGGGCGGCGCCGTGAGGAGACGGCGCAAGGTGGTGTATGCGTCGTCGCACGCTGGAGACCACAGTGATAAATCCGCACTTCCAGACAGCAGTTGAGTCAAAGGCGCAGCAATGGACGCAAAGTTGCGGATAAACCGGCGGAAATATGAGCACAAACCCAGGAAGCTGCGCAGGTCTTTGATGGAGGTAGGTTTGGGAAAGTCAACCACAGCACGAAGTTTCGCTTGGTCGGGACTGACGCCCTGCTTAGAGACAACATGACCTAAGATGGTTAATTGACGAGCGGCAAAACGGCATTTTTTTAAGTTCAGCTGCAGGCCGGCGTCAGAGAGGCAGGTCAAGACGTGCTTCAAACGGGAGAGGTGGGTGTCAAAGTCCGGGGAAAAGACCACAACGTCGTCGAGGTAGCAAAGGCATGTCTTCCACTTAAGTCCGCGCAAAATGGTGTCCATCATCCTCTCAAAAGTCGCGGGGCGTTAAAAAGCCCGAAGGGCATCACCGTAAATTCATACAAGCCATCCGGTGTCACAAAGGCGGTTTTGGGGCGATCGGCTTCTTTCATAGGAACTTGCCAGTACCCGGAACGCAAATCAAGAGATGAAAAGAGTTCGGCCCCTTGCAAAGAGTCCAGAGCGTCGTCTATGCGCGGGAGGGGATAGACATCTTTGGGCGTAATCTTATTAAGGCGGCGGTAATCTACACAGAAGCGTATGGAGCCATCCTTCTTTTTGACGAGCACCACAGGCGACGCCCATGGGCTGCTTGAGGGCTGAATGACGCCGCTCTGGAGCATCTTGTCGACTTGGTCTTCAATAACTTGGCGCTCGGCGACAGACACACGATAGGGACGTTGTCGCAGCGGTGCGTGGTCACCTGTGTCGATGGCATGGGTGACAGTGGAAGTTTGGCCCAAGGAACTTTGATGTGAGTCAAATGATGAGCGAAACTGATTAGGTAAAGTGAGAAGCTGTGCCCTTTGCGGCGCTGGAAGGTTGTCGTCGATGGAGCGAAGGAATGCTTCGGTTGAGGAGGGATCGGGCGCAGCAGTAGGTGGGCTGAGTGCGGCTATGGAGAGGTGCGGCGCGTCGTCCGTCTCTTCGCGGATGAGCAGAGACGCGAATGGTTGTACCGTGCCGAGACATTCACCTAGGCGCAAGGCGTTGGGGAACGAGAATGGGTTAGACACGAACAGTACGAAGAGGCCAGCGGATATAGTCAGTACAGCGTATGGCAGAGGCAGACACTTGCGGTGCAGAAAGATAGGGGACGGAGTGAAGAGGACAGTGTCGTCGCGAAGAGGGCCGCAAGAGAGGGGTACGAGGACTGAAGAGCAGGGAGGCAGGTCAATGTCTTCGGCAACTAGGGCCTTAACACAGGAACCAGGAGGGACAGTGTTCAAGACAGCTTCAGGCAGGTGAGAGAACTCGACTTCAGTTCGAGCACAATCGATGATAGCAGCATGGCGCGATAGGAAATCCCAGCCCAGGATAACAGCATGAGAACAGCAGGGCAGTACGACGAATTCGACGGCATAAATGGTCCCCTGGATTACAACGCGAGCGGTACACGCTGCTGACGGCTGGATGTTCTGAGCGCTGGCGGTGCGCAGTGAGAGTCCAGCAATTGGCGTCCTTACTTTTCTTAAAGAACTACACAGCTTTGCGTCCATGACGGAAACGGCAGCACCAGTGTCGACAAGCGCCATGACAGAAACGCCGTCGACGGAAATTTCAATGAGGTTAGCGGCTGACGGATGAGGCCTTTCGAAGTTCGTTGTGGACGCAGTTCTCGCCTCAGGAACTGCGGCGCCTAGTTTTCTTCCTGGTTAGCGGTGGGGCGACGTCGCATAGGCGAAATAGACCGGCGTCGTGGAGAAGAGGGCCGGCGGCTGGAGAGGGTAGAACGGTCCGGCGAGGAAGTACGACTTTGCGGCGGCGCAGCTGGTATAGAGTACTGACTCGGTGGGGGCCAGTACCCAGGAGCTTGGGGAGGAATTTCCGCGTCCGGGAGACGACGGCGGCAATGCCGAGCTACATGACCTGGGAGACCACAAAAGAAGCAAATCGGCCGATTGTTCGTTGTGCGCCAGGAATCGCTGACCCTTGGAGTAGGTCGTCGGTAAGCCACTGGCCCTCGCAAATGCGCCGGAGGCGCACTATAGATTGGCGACTGTGGTCTTGCTACGACATCGGCATATGTCACTGGAGCCGCGACAGGAGGCGGTCTCGCGACGGCTTCGGCATATGTGAGCGGAGCCGCCACAGGTTGTGGTCTGGCGACAACGTCAGCGTATGTCAGCGGAACCGTGACAGGTGGTGACGGATGAGCCGGTGGAAGAGCCTCAGCAACTTGCTCTTGAATTGTATGTCGGAGCGCTGGATTCAGATATGATGGTCGGTCGTGAGCGCTCGGCAGAAAGGAAAGTTGACGTGCCACTTCTTCCCGCACGAAGTCTTTAATCTGCTGTAGCAGCGAGGGGTCAGGCGCAGGCGTGAGCCCAGCGAGCGACTCAACCTGCTGTGGCCGCTGGCGTGTCAGAATCCGCTGCTTGCGCAACTGCTCAAAGCTTTGACACAGCGTGACGACTTCAGCAACGGTACGCAAGTCGCGCGCTAGAAGCATCTGAAAAGCATCGTCATCGATGCCTTTCAAGAGGTGTTGGATCTTGTCGGCTTCCGACATACGAGCGTTGACCCGCTTGCACAAGTCGACGACATCTTCAATGTAGCTAGTGAAGCTTTCACTAGCCTGCTGAGATCGTTCACGCAATCGCTGTTCGGCTCGGAGTTGCCTGACAGCCGGTCGACCAAATACGTCTGCAAATTTAGTCTTAAAAATGGACCAGGTTTGAATATCTGCCTCATGGTTGCGATACCAGAGGTTAGCCACACCGGTGAGATAAAAGATGACGTTGTTTAGCTTCGTCACATCGTCCCATTTGTTGTATACGCTCACCCGCTCGTACGATGTGAGCCAATCTTCCACATCGTTCTCGTCAATCCCGCTGAAAATGGTCGGGTCCCGTTGACGAAGAGAGCCGGCACAGATGACAGCCTGGCCCACTTGTACGGCCTGGTGTTGGACGTCCTCAGGCATCGTGCGCGCCGGGAGAGCACGACTACGGAGCTCCAGGGCCGATGTTTTTACCCGGCTCCTCCACCAAATGTAACGGGGGGTTTGTTACGAGGTACTGGGGCGACGGGAACGGCAACGGCAGCAGTCTGGGATCAGATCGGCAAAAGACACACAAGCGTAGCGCTGGCAAAAACTCTCGAGAACACTGTCACCTCGTCTTCGTCTTTTCCAATCATCAGACGCATCTTCTTCTTTAGCCTTACAATATATATATATATATATATATATATATATATATATATATATATATATATATATATATATATATATATATATATATATATATATATATATATATATATATATATATATATATATATATATATATATATATAGATTTAAGAGAAGTGGGCACTTCTACAAAGACACTTTTATTTATCAACGTTTCGACCGCGGTGCTGTCTTCTTCAGGACTGAAGAAGACCGCACCGCGGTCGAAACGTTGATAAATAAAAGTGTCTTTGTAGAAGTGCCCACTTCTCTTAAATGTTTATTCTGCGGAGCCAACGCAACCTACGTTCGTATATATATATATATATATATATATATATATATATATATATATATATATATATATATATATATATATATATATATATATATATATATATACTCTTTCTTCAGAAGCGTATAAAAGGGCAAAACGCGTAAATCAGTTTTTTTAACACTGTTCATATCTGCTCGTTTTGTGTAGCCTCATGCTTCATCCATGAATATCGTCGCCACAAGCCAACCGACATGAGACTAACGAGTCAGATATAAAAAAATATAGACGCCTATCACGTGGCCCACAGTAAGTGCCAAGATTTAACGCTTTGGCAGAGTAGCTTACTACATTTTAGGAGAACTCATAGATGCTTCTGTAGGTACGCTTTCAGTGTCAGTATTGGCCGGGTGTTTAAGGTGTACTGAGGACAAATGGAAGCTCACTTGTATAGACCTGGCACTGTGTTCCAATCAAAAAGAGAAAATTGTAGTCGAAAATTGAGCTTTGAAAGGCTAAACAAGAGCAGAAATTTAAATACAGGTGTCGCCGATTTCGCAAATAAAATGGATGCGCTGACACCGATTTCGTGCGGTTGTCTGATGCGACGCTAATAACACATCCGTTGGGCCTAGTTGGTGAATGATAATGTAGATGATTGATGTGCGCAAAACATTAGGCTAGCCGCGTACACGCGAGAACACTTTCCTTGAGTTTCTCTCGTGTACGTGGTTCGCCTAATGTTTTGCGCACATCGATCATCTATATTGTTATGATGCGACGTTACACCACGTTTTACTTCAAAACGGTGATAAGCCGCCCTTTTAGGTAAGGACTTTCGGAATTGAATAGTTAGATTCAATTTCCTCGCTGATAAATTCATCTTTTCCTGCCTTAGAAACATCCACATAACCTCAATATCCAGAGAGTCAGTTTTTGGCTGGAAACAATAATTGGATGGGCTCCTTCAAGAGGCCGCGTTAAGCCGCTTTTACCCTTCGTCCTGTTCTCTAAATGAGCGCGATTGCCCTTTCCTAGTTTTGTGCCGCTCCATAATACAGGTTTTGTAGATCCGTCGAGCGCCTCTGTGCTCCGGCGTCCTTTCCGCGTCGCCTACGAGGTAGTGAAGTTCTTTGGTGGCTGTCGAATATTACAGTCCCACTACCGTGTGCAACACAACTACTGCCGCTAAATACATGAACGCTCGAGAGGATCATGACACGCGTGAAACTGTGCGCGAGTCGGAGGGTCACACGAGCTGATGAGAACGAGATCTCAGCGTCCTCTTTACGTCAGTGCAGTTGGTGCTACTGTCTGTTTTTCTACCTCCCGCACTAACTGCCAACGCCGTTAGATGTGTGCCAGCTGTCTTATTTATAGCACTTAATTTTCATCTCGGGCAATGCTCGTGAAAACGCAATAAACGAAAACAGCCCTGCATATGACGGAACTGGACCTTTCACTCAGAGTGATAAGTGAAGAGAAAATAGCGCTCTCGAAGTAGTAGACCGCTAATTCCTGAAAGCATGTTCTCTAGGTTTTGCAAGCGGAATAACTTCTCAGGTCCAATTTCTATCTGGCTGCTCTTGCGACGGCGGCTGTCAGGGGGTGAACAAAACGTCAGCGGTCTGGTTTGCCTGGACGATAAAAAAAAAGCACAACCTCTGCTTCCAGAAATTGTCGCCTGAAGGTGTTGGTACCGCTGTGTTCTGCGTCCCTGCTACACGATAATTACATTTCCCGGGTTCTCTACACATAACGTAAAGGAGCAAAAATGGTGCTAAAAAACATGTAGAGAAACGTGGTGTCAGAAATAGCGCGGCAACACGCTGAAAAGTTTTTAGCCAGCTTTTGCAGCTGCCAAGAGCATCATAAAGGCTGGTTATACAGTAAAAAAAAAAAACAGGAAACAAGGCTTCACTTCCCTCTTATTTGATTTTCTAAGGAATAACGATACTCATGACGTGCTTCTTTGTTGCTTTTCTTTTTCTTGAAACATAGCAAAGTGTGTTTTGATAGGTGCTGTTTTCTGCCTACATGACTGTGTAAACAACTGTTTTAAAAACTGTAAATGCAAAATGTTCGCTTTTTCAGCGCAAGGAAAGTAATATTTATTAAATACCAACAAAAGAGGGCCCTCAAGCACTAAATTTTATAAGTGCCAGAAAATGACACTGCCGTCTGCACATGTAGGAGGTCGGCATGAGAGAAGGCGTCCAAGGTTAGCAAAAAAAACCTAGCAGCGCTTGTGTTCACAGTTTTTATCTAGGGCTTTTTTCCCACGGAAAATTTTGCGGAGCTTCTGGTTTACAGTATACCTTACGGCTTTCTTACAGTGTACAAGACTATTTTTGCGATTATCCTCACTGTATTTAATGTATACGTTTCACGTGCATAGCCTGCACTTTCACATATGATACACGCCGAAATAGAGGTTGCCATAACATCTCCGCCAGTTGGTAATATTAAATCAGCATTGAAATAAGAGTACGTGAGCGTGTACGCATACACAGCGGCCCGACTCTGTAACCTTTGAGCCACCATGGTGTCTCAATCAAACTCAGAGGCACCCAACACAAACCCATCACAACTGTCAACTACAGCATGTTCACAACGTTACTCTAGAGTTATTATCGTTTTTCCACCGTGTTCCGGTACTAACAATTGGTAATGTTTGTGGCCCTCTACTCTGCCAGGCAAGGGCGTTTAAAGGCACCTCTCTTCACAGCATATTACTCGGCGAGCTCTCCTTTGGTTACCAAAGGATGGAATTTTGATTATTTTGGAGTTTACTTGCTATAGACTGAGATTACATAGCGGACGGGGATGTTTCTAATTTGCCCGCATTTCCGTGTGGGCGTCTGAGCCAAAGCCGTCAACAGCAGAACGCTTTGCCTACATCGATTATGTGCCACTCCGGGGAGATACGGTTTTATGTGCTGCTGTTGAAAAGCTTTATTAAACTGTTCTGTGGATGGCATCGCATTCCGTAAGCCAGCCTCCTCTCGCTATATGAAAAGCAGTGTTGAGACTGGGATATCATTGCTGAGCCAAACTCAGCTCTAATGGTAGCAATTTTTCAGAATGAAGATATGTAGAATCGAAACGTTGACACCTGTAGCAGGCTACAAGTTAGAAAACGCCAGTTCGATACTACAGCTGATTGCTCGCAGTGCGCTAGCTCTAATACTCTGCTAACCAATTAATACTACGCCGAATCAAAATTTGTACGTTTCACTCGATTAAACAATTGAAGGTGTACGAAATCTTGAGCTCACAACTTCAGTTTGTGATTTTTAGTTGGGTCAGCAATCACTAGAATATTTGCTTGTCGCCAACAGGATATGGTTGACGGCGGCATGTGCGGGTGGACATTCACCACAGTGTTATAGTCTGTTTCTAGTGTGAGATTCTTTTTTGGAACATTGCTTGACATAATACTATCGCGGCAGGCTCAGGATGTTCTCACTGAAGTCGAAAGGCCATTGTGAGAGGCCTTTCACTTGGAGCGGATGTACCCCCCGAGGCTGAGGATAAAAGCAGTCTTGTTCTCCGTTGTTGGTTGTGACTCCGTCGCTAATATATGCGTGGATGTGACCTGTCTAGATTAAGTGTTTAAGTCTTCTGAGGAGCAAATAACTGCAACATTCTCAGTATACTTTACTGAAAATACCGTCCGCTAACCAATTGTTGTAGGCATGTTTTAGATCAGACGTCTAAAATATACCGCAATTGTTTCTAACCAATACCTTTCCAACAGTCGCTCAACAGTCCAGGCTCATGAAGTTGTGAGCCTTAGTCACCTTTATAAATTCAAATTTCTAGTATTTTTCTAATTGAATATTTGTTTGTAACAATTTAATTGATTATTATTTCGACATGAATAATGTAAACACATTTATATTCCTTCGCAGCAGCTTAGTCCTTAACAGCAAAAAGATGCGGGAAGATAAACCATAATACACAATACAAATGTCAATGCACTGTCTAACTGCTACAGAAAAGCGGCTGCACTGTAGTATAGCATAGGGTAAAATGGCCCATGTGAATTCCATTGAGATCACATCTATATCTGACCACTTGGTTTCATTAAACAAAATTAAGGGAGCTTTTAAGGTTAGACTTCTTGATAATTGTTCGCAAGACATCGGAAAAAAAGAAAGCACTTAGAAGGCGATTACACATTTTTGATCGTACGGATGATGAGTGCTTGCAGGCGTAGTGTTAGACTTTGAATCTTGCTGCTCTTAAAGGGTGGCTTCTGCTTTGCGAGCCCGCATCTGAGGATTCTGGCGTCTTTCGTGGGCTGCTTCGGCCTCACGGGCTCTCACCTGGGGATACTGTGAAGATACAGGCTCCGGAGCCCTTCGGAGAGTACGAAGGGTCCTGCACACTTTCGGATTCTCTGCACCATGTAGTCGTCCATCTGCTCGCACTAACTTCGTCGTCATCGCTTAAGACAAAACAGCGGAGTGTGTGAGCCATGGTGTACATAAGTTCGTGCACTCTGAAATCATGTAATCTCATTTCAGGGCGTTAGTGAGCGTCTTTTGTTTCGACAGCTCGCCCCACCTGACGGCGATGAAGTTAACGCGAGGCACGGGCTTAGTGCACGGCGCCACCACGTGAGCCGCGAACGCGAAATGAACTCGAACACGAACCAGGACGCCAACATGCATTTGCCGGAGCCGTTCAGTCCAACAAATCTCTCCGTAAACAGAAGAACAAAGACAGTCGGGCACTGGTTTAGTTGTCAAGAATGGTAATTTTCGCAACGGCAGCAAGGTGTTAGTGCATAGAAAAAAAGACTTTTTGTTTATAATTTCAGCGAAGCGAGAGCCTGTAAAGAGCTACGTGCTCAGGTGATGTAACAGTATATATGTCCAACCTGCTGCAGATTGGACAGCTGTCGGCGTAGCTAAGTTGGTAGACCACCGGACGCGATATTCGGAGGTCATGTGTTCGGATCCCGCTGGTGGCATGGTTGTTTTTTCTGCTGCTTTATAAGCAATTTTCATTAAACTAATTCATTGGCACTACATATTAAAAAAAACATTCCCCTGTGCACCTTGCTTTCGTGACTGTTGTATTCCTTATTATGTCAAGCGACCACCTCACTTCATTTGCCTTTGTCTACATATATATATATATATATATATATATATATATATATATATATATATATATATATATATATATATATATATATATATATATATATTAAGAAAGCCAACAGTCACCGAAGCCAAGGTGCATAGGGAAATGTTTTTAATTCCTTTAAATTTGTAGTGCCAATCAAACGGTTTTAAAGAAAATTACGTATAAAGCAGCAGAAAAAACAACCATGCCACCGGTGGGATCCGAACCCACGACCTCCGAATATCGTGTCTGGTGCTCTTACCAACTGAGCTACGGCGACGGCTGTCCAATCTCCTGTTTTTCGTGGGTATTTATGTTTACTGGGTGTAAGCGAACCTAGAAAGTGTTCACCAGCGCCACCCTCGACCATAGCGGTGGACGTAGCACGTCCTGTAATACCGCGAGTGTGACGTAGAACGTCATCTAACGGCGAGGGCGGAAACTGTGAGAAAGCCCTCTTATGCTACCTATGGCAACAAGACTGCCAGAACCGAGACCCCCGTTAAGCTATTAGCAGACAACGTAAAGGAAATGAGGGGCTCGTTTGACAAACATATTATATATATATATATATATATATATATATATATATATATATATATATATATATATATATATATATATATATATATACATGTGTGTGTGTGTGTGTCAATTCAGTCTGACATTTGGTCACAAGTTCACTTTTTTAAACATGCATGGCGCGTAACCTTAGGCTTCGTGTCAAAGCATAAATGATGTTTATCAAAACCATATTCTTGGAATTATTTTCCTCTTTTAAATGATTTTATTCATCTTTTATTTTCTTGTAAACCTCCGCTGATAGCGGGTGCATCTTCTAATAACCATGTCCACAGAGACCCATTCAACGAAAAAGATAATTCTCTTGCAGAATTCGAACAGAATGTCCAGGTACAATCATAAAAAAGGATCTAATATGCTGTGCTCGATATCTTAATATTTAAAACTAAAGAATCAAATTCAAATATTTCAAAAAAAAGATCATTCTTCTTCAATATGCGACGAATGAACGCTGCCTGTATAAGGAAACGACATCTCTGTGTGTGCTATACGTACAGTTGCTGAGAATAATACGGACCATGCTTTCACATTCAAACTCCGCTATCGCATTGCGAAACAGAAATATCACTGATTGCTTTCTCCATGCACAAAAGCAAAACTAAATTTTACAAGCATATGCATCAAAGATATATTGTTTTTCGTTTGGTAACGCGTGAGAACATGTTCACCGCATTGACATTGTCTATACTTCTGTACGCAACTCTACGCGCCCAAACGTAACGGAACTCGGGCGCTCACGTTTACTAAAAGGACGCCTGTCATAAACTTCTGCCCATGATTAGTTTTTCACAAAAGCTTTTACTACACTGTTGCCAAACCGTGCGAACAATCAGTAATTGCAGTTTGCGGTGGCTGGTCGTCACTATTATATTTAGAAACAGTTCTTTAACCTCGAAATATTGAAACAGAAGCAAAAACGATTGCGGCGCGGAAATTATACGGCTCAAGTGTTTCAGCGCTCTTTTCGCGACGCGCGGAAACGACGGGCTCCGCCACACTATAGATACATTCTATTAGCAGCACACCACGCTTATCTCCCAGAAGTGGGAAGCAAAAATCAATGAAATACTGCTAACATCCTTCGCCCACGCGTGACTAGGCAGACGCCACCGTGTAGGAACTGCGCCCGCTCGACGAGCGTCCTGTCGCAAAGCTAACCATGCATAATTACTGACATTCCCAGTTCCCAGGCAGCTAGAACAAGACGCGCTAAAAGGTAAGAATGCAGAAAGTGTTCACATAACTGGGAAATAACATCTGCAGCAGAGGCGCTTGATCAGCTTCCCGCTGCCTGCGAGAAACTAGTACACTCTGCGCATTTTGTCGCTGGTGGCGCCTGGGTGATCATTCAAAATTCAAAACTGTATTCTGAATGCTGTCCCGGTGGAAAGGCATGCGTTTGCAGCCATAGAAAAGGGAGTTATCTTTGGCTCCGCAACATGAAGTGCGCACATCGTTGTTTTCAGCCAAGTTTTTACCTTGCTGCATTTATTGGCACCGCGTCGGAGCAGGAAAACCCATGGCTATAGCTATTATTTAGACGCAGTTATTTTTTCAATAGGCATCAGTCATGCACAGTTTTCGCGTGCATTATCTTGTGTCCTTGTTTTCGACAGAGAAATACATGAAAGTAGAACTATTATGTTGTGTACAGAAGAACAGCAGAGCAATCGCAGAAAGAGGGTGGGTGGGTGGTCGGAGGAAAAGGGGGGTGGGAGGGATTGAGAGAAAGGCAAGCAGAAAATTCTGCGCAAAAAAATCACCCTGGCATTTTAAACATAAAGGACGGGCTAGTTTGCCCATAAAGAAGTTTTTGACAAATATGTGTACACGTCTGCCAATTCATTCCTGTTAGCACGTCCGCATTTGACTCCCATCGTCTGTCAATCACTCCTGATTTCTCTTTCCTATATCCATGCCCTATTCCCTTACTTAGATGCAAAATATCCCACAGGAGCGCCCTTCATTTACCTTCCCAAAATTTATGTTCCCTTTCTCACTCACAGAATCTAGTGCCCAATGCGAATAAAACAGCTTTCTAAAACGCATGTGGGACAAAAAAAGCAAAGATAAAATATCATAACGCGTCTACGATCCAGAGAACCACAAAATTTCTGTTCACAACGTGACCTTGCCAGTGTATGCAGTGTGGAAGGAACCGGCACTAGTGGCATGTCAAAATACAACTATATCGCAGTGTTATGCCTCTTGCTTTGTGCTAACTTCATTTCTCTCTATACCTTCTCACGCAGTATTTTTGTTGCCGCATTCATGTTCCCATTTCTCCTTGGAGAGCTTCATTTGGAGACTGGGCTACACTATCCGTGCCGCCTGGTGCGGTGTTCCTTATCACACGCCTAGTTACAACCCCTAGAAACGATTTCGGCCACTTTAAAAGCTTTCTATTTTCTTCCGGAATGGTTGAACTTCAACTTCGAGAGGCACAGCTTTTGTGCACTTGCTCTCTTCTTTTCAAAAATGCTTCTTCCTAATTTCTTTTTTCTCTTTCCTTGCACTCTTGGCACCAGCGGAATTTTCATGCTTCCTCTTCTTGGATAGCCAGCCCCTGTCTTCGGATGACCAGCAATAATATTGAGTACTAGAAAATTATAATGCACTCGTGAGATGTTTAAAGGGGATTTGCCCACCAGAGACTTCTAAAGGCATAAAAAGGAAAATTCATTAAAACATAATGGCCTTCTCTGAATGAAGTTAGCGTTCTCAGCTCTCTCGCCAATCTCGCAAAACGCACTGCCCTAGCTCCCGAGACTTAGTGTGTTCCTCACCTACGTACTAATTATGGTAAGGAAATATTATGCCACCGGCTGCCCACTTTTCTGGATGTCCTTTCTAGATGTCAGATCGATGTGCTCACTTGTTCCGCTAGAAATCTGTATAGAATGATTTTGCGCTTTTTTCTTGCGTACGGTTGTACTTGTGCTTTTTTTCCTTTCCTCTCTACCTTTTTATTTTCATGTATTTCTGCATTTTTTAGTGCTTATAGGAATTTTGCCTTTGGTATTTCGTTCTTGTGTTTCGTTTTTGTTTACCAAGATTCCCTCCTGCCTTGCTGCTGCCGCTGTATACGGAACTTGGGCCCAGGCTGCCTTCTTTGCAGCTTTTTTTCTTGTTTTCCACCACAACCTAGTACGTGCTTGTTTGTCGAAATAAATAAATAAAAAAAATAAAAAGTTTACACCTTTGCTTTATGTGCAACCAACAGAACCTTTGAAAATATTTTTTTAAAGGAGTTAATAGGTTTTTGTGCCTGAGGAACAAAAATGGTATGCCCTCACTCATCGCCAGCACTATTGTGAAGATAAACAAGACATATCAATACGCCCAGAAACCGCATTTTCTTCGACAGTTTTCAATATGGCACTGTCTGCATAAGGCTTATGATGTTAAACTGTGCGAAAATCCTCGTGTTGATAAAAAGTTGGAAGCAAATACGAGTTGGTTATTGAATTGATTATGAACACCTGGAAGTGCGTTTTAAAGGTGTGGTTATAGGGTTATTATTGCGAAAGAAATCACCCCTACGTTTCGATTTTTTTTAAAACTAGACAACCACACCATGCAGTTTGTAGTTTTCGAGGCGCAAACGGGCTACTTGGTGATTTGGTTTATGCCCTCAGTACACCCATATATTTGTTTCCCGTGAACTTCAATGTAACAGATTAAAAAGCGCTGTCACGGAAATTTTAACGCGACGTTCCAGAGCACCCACTTGGTCGAAGCATAAAAAAAAACTGTCTGAGGACCTCGGGCACCGGAATACGCGCGTTCGGTGCTCGCCTGCTGCTCCTCTGCAAACAACGCGTGATTCTATCTGGCCTTTTGTAACCTGTGTTCTGGCCCACAATATTATTTTTTCAGTCTGACCAGACGTAATGGCCGAAGCTATTATTGAGAATTTGAGAATAAAGCGGTATAGCTTTGTCATAAACTTCAACTTTCCTCCATTTCATTCAGGTCTCGCACAGAGCAGATCGAAACAGGCCTCGGGCTTTATAGAAAACAGGAAGCGAATAATCTAGAAAGTTGGCTTCGGTTCGGCGAGGAAAAGACATACTCTCGTTGATATTGTGCTGCAATATCCAGATTTTTTCGAAAATTCTACCTTGCTCTCTGTCGGGTCGAAAATAGGTACCACACTCCGTGTCATGTGTGAATGATTCTTCCAAAAGTATCTCATTAAACGTGGCTGCATATTGTTCATCGAAAGCAATGTTGTTAGTCTATATAAATCATCCTCAATGCAGCAGGCCATTTAGCGGAAACATTAGTTAACAATGCCGGATGGGCTGTGTAGTGTTTTCCTGGTGCCGCTTGCAGTTGCCGTTCTCTTTGACCGCGGTCACTGCCAACCTACTGCTCATTAGGCTTGAAGTTATCGCATCCGTTCATTTCATTTATGGCAAAGGCCCTCCACACTGAACTCTTTCATAAACAAAAAAAAATACCACGAAAGCGTGAGGAAAACAGAAGAGCACCTTACCGAGACGCGTGCTTGAATGGACAGACAAGCATTTTTTTTTACCTGAGTGCATGAAAAAACTTCCTCTCGCGTGATATAGTTTACTCATTTGACCATTCACTTCACTTGGACTACATTTTACATTGCCGTGATGGTGCAGAGGATTTCGAGTTGGCCAGCTGACCACAAGGCGACGTGGTCTATCCCGCCCACGGCGGCCGTATTTCAGTGGATTCGAAATCATAAAACGCTCGTGTGGTATGTGATGTCATCCCGGGTAAATAATTTAGGTGGTGAAAACTTGCCCGAAGTCTATCACTGCGGCATTCTTCATAGCCCATGTTTCGCTTCATGCTGTAAGTCGGATGTTCAGAATTTTGTTTCGTAATATAAGTTCGTGTTGTATAGATTCACGTAGTCGCTGGTCACAGTGTGAGTCACCTGTTGTCCTAAAATGCAAAGGATACGGTTATATGATGCTGCGAACATTTATTCAACAAAACTAGGAACAGTTGCGGTTATCGCATTTGAAGTTGTACAAATAAAACAACATGCAGCCACGTACGCACCTATTACCGGCACAGCTGAGAGACGAACATTCCAGAAATAGTGTCCCGAACCCTATATTTGACTTGATTAAGGAGGTTTAACGTCCCAGTGTGACTCAGGCTATGATGAACGCTGCAGTGAGGTGCTGCAGAAGTTTCGACCAACTTGGGTTTTTTAACGTGTAGTGACGTCGCACAGTACACGGGCCTCTACAAGTTCGCCTCCATCGAAATTCGACCGCCATCGAAATTCGATGCTTCAGGAATCAGGCTGACAAAAAGAATGAACATCTTGTTTAGAAGCAATACCTCTGCATTTCCATCGACGTGCAGCGAAGAGGTGCTTCGCCAGGTAGGATTGTTCTGGACTCACTTTATATTGCAGCGACTCACGCGGCCGGCTCTAGCGAAATGCCGAAGACGCCGAAGTTTCCTCACGTCACAACAACAACAACGCTGGAGACATTGGCCAGGGCCGGACGCTGCTGCCGTCGCTCCGCTGCTATCTCCTCTCTGCCAGCCCTCAATAAATGTGGCCGCGGTCGCCTTCCTGGGTGACCTCCACATCGTGGTGACCTAGGACAGCCCGAACGACCTCACAACCGGAGCACCACATCTGTACCTTCGAGTTCCGCCTCCCTATGTACCTACCGCACGATGAGTGGCGCCCGATCCCGCCCCAGGACCCGTCCCGAGTACCGCTGTGGCCATTCCGCCCGCACAGCCCATTGCATGGTTCGCGCAAGTGGAGGCCCAGCGATACGTCAACGGCGTGTCGTCCGAAATTTGGCGGTTCCTCCTCATCAAGTGGAAGCTACCAGCCAACGTCTTTGACCAGCTTGGCCTTCCGCCGCCGGATGACCACCTCTTCGATGGACTGAACGAAGCTTTTTCCGTTTTTACGGCGCTGCAATCCGCCACCCCGCTACCAGCAATCCGTCACATAGTGGGGCACCGGCAGCCAGCACAGCTTAAAGCACCCGTCTGACAGCAGCTCCAGCTCAGCCTTGCTCGCACACCGCGGTGGGTACTCTCGCGCTTTTACCGGATGAGGTGCCACTCGCCGAGCGCCCCATCTCTTCGACTGGTTCTTCGACCTGTGGATCCCCATCGCCTTTCACGCACCTTTCGTCGGCACCTCCGTCCCTGTCTCCGGCGCGGCCCACTCTGCCTCCTGACGACAAAGTACGCTCTACAGCAGCATGCGTGTCGTGGTTTTATGCGTCCCCGTCTGCCTCGTCACAACAGCCAGCAGCTCCACAGGCCTATGCAGCTATGTCGACGCCGCGGTCAGCAGATCCTCAAGAGGTCTCGGCCGCACCCACACCTGTTAGCCGTACTTTAAGCTCCTGCAAAGGTCCGCACTGCACTAAAAGACGCATGAAGCAGGATGAGCAGGCCAAACCGGGGACAGAAGTACCAAGCATGGCGATTGTCACCCGCCCTACTTTGCCCGCGAAGGACGCTGAACCGGTGCCAGCGCCTGTCCTCCAGCCAATCCAGACTCTCTGATGTTGGTTCTCCTTGCTCCCAATCGGTGTCCGCATCTTCACAGCAGCCCGACACCAGTGGCTCGGCCACCAACAAACGCAGGTTCAACGGGAGTCCACCGCACACAACCTCTCACCACGGCAGATTCAGGTTCCACTCACGCTGCATTTCATCAGCCGCCGTTTAGCAAGCTGCCTAGGCTCACCAGGTCAGCGGACGTGCCGCCGGTTGCTGTCACAGGACCAAAGCCACCTCCAATTACCGCTACCTCACAAGCCTTCGCCCTCGTGAACGACTCGGATCCTGTGACAAAGGCACCACTCGTACGGCCGGCTGCCACGTTGAAACCAATCAGTCCAGGGCTGGCTGTGAGCGCGTGCCAGCAGCCTCATGCAGCCCAGCACAGCTATTTCTCCGCCTCGCACCTCACTGCATCTGCCAGAGCCGCCCGTCTGAGCACTGGGAAGCACGGACGGGCAACAGTGGCACGACTCTCGGGACCCCAGAAGCACCTGGCAATCTCTGCTGCGCCACACCTCATGCGCTAGCCGGCAGCTGCCGGCAGCTGCTGCACCAGAACGTCTGGCGCTGGGTCCACTTAGCAGGTTGTTTCACCTTCTTCACCTGTCACTAAGCGTCCCTCGACGCTCCCCGAAAGCTCGGCCACAACGCCTCAGCTAGGGTCGCCCGCCTGAGCCTGGTCTTCGGGCCCCGGACGCGCTGCATGGACTTTTTGGCACATAACGACTACTCGCTTGGGGAGGGGGGAGGCTCTAGCGAAATGCTCAAGAGGCCGCAGTTTCCCCAGCACGCGTTGGGGAGAACTCTCAGGACTTTGGCCAGGGCCGGACGCTGCCGCCGCCGCTCCGCTGCTGTCTCCTCTTCGGCAGCCCTCAATAAATGTGGTCGCGGTCGCCTTCCTGGGCGACCTCCACAATATAACCACTCCGACCGTTCTGCCATTTGACCTTTTTGTCAAGAGACTCATATCACATGCAGAGGTTAGAAATAATAAACATTAGTTATATTTTGCTTAATAGTTTGCCTTTTCTATCAAATCCTTCAACCATTTCCCCTGGAATTTAGGAGTGCATTCTCTCCGTGGCCATCCCGCGAGATATTACACTTCTCGCTGAACAGCCGGACAAAAATCACCGGGTTGAAGGGTCACTTTCTCTGCCGCCAGAGCACTACTGAGTGCAATGCTTGCTTTAGACAAACTCTATTATTTCTCAATGATGCCTCACGGAACATCATTTCCATTAGGAATGAATGCAAAAGCTGGGGGGGAGCAGTGCCCGAGAGGTAGAAGTAGCTCCTCGGGCAGCCATAACTTTCGAGAGAACCACTGGTAGTATGAGAAAAACGAACGTTTTCACTTCGTACGCACGCGATGACTTCAATATAGGCGATGTTTGAGACGACGAGCGGAAAAGCGCCAGCCTTGCCGCCGTCACACGGTATTTCTCAAGCTCAAGAGAGGAGCTGTTGACGTGAAAGTCTCACAGGGACAGGAGAGCTGATAATAAAAGCCTTTTTTTTTCGACGGAGCTACAATTACGGCCCGTTTACGCAACTGATTTCTACTTAAGACGGCCGTCATGCTGGTCTGTGCGGTTTGCCGCAGCTGTGTCTGCTGAGAAAGGGCATTGATTTGTTGCTCTGTGTATCGAGGCATTTTTAGGGCTTCTTCCGCAGAAATGGAGTGCGTGAAGAGCGGGACGATTTCACCTGCGTTTCGTGTGTAGTTGTAACGTATTTCAAAGGCGGCCTCGTGAGTGCGTAATATTAGTTTCGCGCCAGCAATTTGCGTTCAGAGCAAACGGACGAGTGTTTTAAGAGCGGGAATCGAGTAGTTGGATGCCGATGTCGTCATAGTTCTACAGCCTTATACGCTATTACCGCATGCAATTGAACATTACGCGATGGATATATACATTACGGGTTAATCTAGTTGCTCTCTTCATTCAGTCTGACATGATTGGTATGTACTACTTGGGACAAAAGTTTCCGCAACGCGAGTTCTTTTTAAAAGTGTTTAGTGCAGCTCCACCTCTCTACCCAGTCGCCTGATATTGTATGAAGGTATTAAAGGCCTAAATGTCCCTTCCTCTTTTCACAATATCAGGCTATCAGGCGACTGGGTAGTGAGGTGGAGATACGATAAACGTTTTTCCTCTAGAACTCGCATCGCGGAAACTTTTGTCCCCAGTAGTACATTACAAGATACGCAGTGTTTATAAGAATTCAGTCTGACATTCACTCACAAGTCTGTTATTTTTAAACGTGGTCTGCAGTTTTCAACCTTACCTATATAGAATTGATAAATTTTGCTATATCTACGAAATAATCTTTGTGCTCTCGGGATTAGTCTGTTCATTTCGAAGATCTTGTAATCTGATATATTTCTTAAAAACCTTCGCTGGTAGCACCTACATACTTTAATTGTGATGTCAAGACAGAGCGTCACGCATAAAAGGATATTAGTTTTACAGAAGTTGAATAAAATTTCCAGTTACAGGCATCAAACACATCCAGTATGTATTAGGCAGTTTCTTAATACTGAAAACATTAAAATTAAACCCAATCTGCATTTCCCCAATACATGACGATCGCACTCTGCCTCAATAAATAAACAACTCCTCTCTTTGTGTTTAATTATATGCAACAGCTAAATGCGATCAGAACATGGCGCTCTCATTTACTGTGGGGACACCTTTCATAAATTTCTGCCCGCCATTGGCTTTTCACACACACCAGTACTCTACTATGGAGACATCGCACAGACAAAGATCCAATTTCATGGTGGGCGCTCTGCACGGTAATATTTTACGACGTTGTTAAATGTGAAAATCCGAAACAGACGCAAAACCATTGCGGGAAAGAAGATTGCACCGCTCGAGAGTTTTAGCGCTATATTCGCGACGCGCGAAAACCACGTGGCCGCCACACTTCAGATATATATTGCGCGGCAACACACAACGTTTATCTCTTAGAATTAGACGCTAAATTCGTTGAAATATTACTAACGGCCTTGGTCCACGTGCGACTAGCAGGCGCTACCGCGTAGGATTTGTGCCTGCTCAACGAGCGTCCTTCCCCAAAGTTAACGAGAAAATATTAGTGTCGTTCCCAGTTCTCAGGGAGTCGGAGCAGGTCGCGCTAGATGGTAAAATTGCAAACAACATTCCCCCAACTGAAAAAATAGCATCTGTAGCTGAGGCGCTTGATGTTCGTAATTTGAGCTGCGAGATACAGACACCTCGTGAACAATTTCTCGCTGGTGGCGCCTGGGTGATCACTCAAAATTCATAACACTATCCTAAATTCTGTACCGGGCAGAGGCAGGCGTTTTCAGGCATCGTAAATGAATTTATCCCGTGCGTCGCAACAAGAAGGACGCAGGTAATGTTTGCAGCCAAGTTTTTATCCCACTGTATTTCGTGGCACCAAGTCAGAGCTGGAAACACACAAAGCATTTGCATTTGTTATAATGCATCCAGTTCTTAAAAATGCGGTAGTCGTGGACACCTATCATGCATATTCCCTTTTGTGTTGTTTGCTTGCCGAAAATTATGTGAAAAAGGAATATTATCTGGACTAGAGAAAAAGAAATGTAAAATAATTGTGCAAGATAAAGGGGGACGAGAGGGTGGGTCATGTTGAAAACACTCTATACCAAAGTATATCCGGCGTTTGAAAGATAAAGGGCCTGCCAGATTGCCGATAAAGAAGTTTTTGATGACTGAGTGTACATATTACCCTTATAATTCCAGTTATCATGTCCACATTTGATGTCCATCATCTTTCCCTCGCCACTGCTTTCTCTTTCATTCCAAAAATTGCAACCGGAGCCTCCTTCTGGTTAGAATGCATATATTTTCCTTTCCTTTTCTCACATACACATTCTAGTTATCAATTCGCATAAAAATTCGGCGCATTTTACAGCAGTTCTTGCTTTTTTTTACGGTCAGTTTGCGCGCGGTTTTGCCCAACGTGTTACTACAAAGGTAAGAAATTTTAACTTCTCGATCGCCTACAATGAAACACGGCAAACGTTAACCGGCAAACATTCATCCTGAAAGGAAAAGCTCTGTGCCGGATTCCGTGGCCTATATTGGCAATGAGTTTCGTAACAAAGCACTAGCATATTATTTCCGTGACCCTCTTGTAGATGCTGGTATTGCGTATAATAATGCTTACAGATCGAGGCCACGCAATAAAACCACAGAAAACGTACTCGGGCAACAAATCGATGAAGTAAAGATATGCGGTCGTTTTATGTGCAAGCGAAATAAAAGTTCCCAGAGTCTAAACTGGGAACCATGGTCATACCTGTTGTTCATTTCGGGAGTTGAGAACTTTTCTAGCCAAATGAAAACAGCCACAGTGTCCATAAACTTTAAGGATTTCTGCCGGGTGGCTAAGAAGTTTGGGTGCTAGCTCAGCTACTGACCCGGAGGACGCGGGTACGATCCCGGCCGCTGCGTTTCTATTTAGATGAAGGGAAAACGCTGGAGGCCCGTGTAATGTGCGATGGGAGTGCATGTCGAGAAGCCCCAGATGGTCAAAATTGTCCGAAGCCTTCCTCAACGGCGTCTCTCATAGCCTTGGTAGCTTTGGGACGCTAAACGATATCGAACCATAAAACCAACCTTGAGTAGTTTTGAAAAGAACTCTGTGGCCAACTAACGCCCAGAAACTGTAATCCTTGCGTTCTTGATTACAATTACAAAAAAACAGCAATTTTTGGTCTCGTAACTAGATTCCTCAACAATCAAAACGTTTTGACAGATGCACAAGTTCAGATAAGAAAATATTTAACAACGTATTGAACTCAATCAGTGCAAAAATAAATCTCTCGCAGAGTACTGAAAGAAATATCTTTTTTGTTAATATTTTTTTTCTGTAAATCGTTTGATTTCCTCTATTGCCACATAATATTTTATAAGCTACAGTCCAATGGCATTTGCCGAAAATATTTGGCTCTGCTTAAACCTCACCTTATCCACATCACTCGGTGTGTATAAAGGTTCTTCCACCTAAGATTTTGCAGTTTTTACAAATAGGCTTTTTGAGTTATAGGAGCGATTTTTTCGGCATTGCATTGTCAGTGATATTGTGCATCAGAATTAATTTAAGACGTGCTAACTAGCTGGCTGCTTAACTGATATATTATAGTTAACTTTTGAACTAGACCTGTTAGGCTTCTCAGTTATTGAGAGGCGTGTAGCCCACGGTAAGTGATATCTATATCAGTTTTAAAATTTCGAAAATGCGGTCAACCTCGGCGCTGTGGTACAACATTATTGTGTCGACATCGCGGCAAAATGCATCTGCTTTCGAAAAGCATTCAGGCAAAGCAACCTCTCTAGTGCACGTAACTCAACGAAATAGCTTACATTTGTCGGGCCACAGAGCCGAGAGAAGCCGCGTTTTCAAAATTCTATAAACTTATATAGATATCACTTACGGTGGGCTTCACGCCTCTTAATGATTAAGAAGCCAAACTCACAGTTAAATATGGTATTAATAAAAAGTTAACTATTCAATATTATTTAACTAACCTGCTATTTACCACGTCTCAGCTGTATTTTGATGCAATACACCGCTGACAAAGCTATTGCGAAATAAAAGTGCTCTTCTAACTCAAAAGCCCATTTTTAAAAATTGCTTAAAGTCTTGAGTGAAACACCGTGTATATGCGTGGTACTACGTCTTCTCTTTTGCCGTTTGCACATCACACCGCACATGATAGCATATTAACACAGCTAATATTTAATACATACATTATTTTAGTAAACGTATCCACTGCGTTTCTAGTTACTATACGCGCTGACTAGAGCTGCGCAGTGGTTCTTGGTTACAATGCCACTGTTTAACTATGAATATGCAATAAGTCCTGACAAGCTGTTCATATGGGGAAAAAGAATTCTAATTGTGATAACTGCAGAAAACAAATAATAAGTTGTATTTAATGCTGTAAAAGACCAGTTCATGCAAACTGCGCTATTAATTTCAAATATAGACGTTGTTAAGGGCAATAAAATTATTGGTTTGTATTACTTTTCAGCTGGCTACGTTTACAAAAAATTTGCTTAGTTGCAAGCATTGTATAATATTGTTATCACAGGCAACTTACTCTAAAAGCTTAACTTCAATAGTGGCATGCATAATTTATATATTTTTGAAATAACTGTTACTTAATTGCTTGTACAACGAATACTAACTTAAGCAAACTCTCTGTTGTCGAATCGAAATTATTCATTATATTGAAAATAACGAACCAATGTCCACCTCTCATCACGTGTTCCATTCCTTTATTATCATTATGTTGATATAATCTGCGAATATTTTTTTATTCGAAGCCCTGTGTATTTGTTCTCTTGCTGAGCTCACAGACTGTGTGATACCCCACGACTTCAACACCTCGCAGTATTAATTCAGAAAGAAGTCCAGCTGTTGTCAAAATGACACATTCCAAGATATCTTAAGTGCCAGTAATTATCCCTGAACGTGCTAACAACACCTGATATGCACAAGTACACATCAGCTTTAATTCAAAGTAATTGCGGCAATACTTTGTGAAATTATGGGTCGGGGTAAATATCCTCTTTTTTTCTGTTTTCATTTCTATTGGTTTTGTTTCCCTTTTTCCCGGAACTTGCTTTCTGCAGTGTGGTTTTTCTCTTGTCGTTTGAAATTTCCGCTTCATATTTTATTGTGAAGAAGATGGTATACCCGTTTGTTTTCTTTCATCAGACGGAAACATTTTTTCGTGTTTGTGTTGTTCCTGTTAGTCTTTACGTGTGCTGCACAACGTTCCAACGATATATCGCAGTTTATTTACTTGTTCTATCGGAACGCTTTTGCGTAACAGTCTCCTCGGCCCCGCAAACCTTCTTCTTAGCTTTTGACAAGAAGAGAAATGATGTTTGCCTGGATCAAACATACTTATAAATGATTAATTATTGTCCGTCTAGGCACTGTAGTGACTCTTACTGACGGCTTCAAAACCTTCCTAAAGCACAGACTTTGTTTTCAACTACATTTACGGCCTGGCTCCGACGCCACCGGCATTCGACTATTCCGAGGAGTCTATCAACACTACGGAAAAATGTCCGCTTGTGCATTGCCTCATGGAAATGTTAACGCCAAAAACGAGAAGCGTATCCAAAGCAACTGCGATGTTTGAGCAGCCCATGGGCAAAACCCTCTATTTATAGAGGGTGATGTCGGCCGCATAACTACACATGTTGAATTCTAGAGCTCACTGGCTTCTAAGCTAGTGTCTTTATTGAATGAGGCTTACCTCCACAAATTATCTATGCGGTCATATCTCTGCATACATCTGCATGGCTATGTATGGCTATTCATATGTGCACATCTTTATGGCCATATTGTGGCGATAGTGCACATCTGTAAGGTCAAGTATGGACAGCAGAACAATAAGCCAGTTAACGGCTGCGAAACGTTTTGAGTTTATTCAGCTCAAGTAAATATTCCTCATATAGTTATCATCGAAAAGAGGGGAAGATAATATACGTCTACAATTCATCAGCATGTTTTGGCTCTGAACTGTTTCAGAACAAACCCTGATTAGAGCTAGCATTCTAAGTTATCTAATTATACGCTAATTATTCTGAACTGTGGCAATATCATTAGGAAATATTCATCAGGGAACGGCTAAATTATGGGCTAATGCGAGTGTCAGCGGCAGAACAATAGTTTACAGCACGCAACAATCCCTAACCTACGCCCGCAACTGAATATGAATGGTGGTCGCTTCAGGTGTTCCAATATTCATCAGTGAACAATAGCAGATGGATCTCTTCAACCGAGATGCCTTTACGGCAGCGGAAAGGAAAAAGAAAACATAAATATGGTGATTTTTTTTCAAGACTTCGATTACAGCAAGGTGAAGCAAGACCGTCAATGTAATCTCATTGCTGTATATTTCTTCACATCATCAACAGAAGCCACTGATAGGGTGATGCCTTTAACAGCAAGGTAGCGACGAGCCCAAGTGAGGCACATGTTCTCAAAACCAAAATAAAGAACCAATACCAACAAGCGTTCTGCCAACTGTAGTGAACCTAAGTCAGGCAAAAACTGTAATGCTCACATAGACGGGCGGAATGCCGGAAGACGTAGAGGAAAGAAAACGCGATCAGCAGAACTTTGCGAATAAGAAGCTCTAAGGTGGTTGAAGAAGCCAAAAAGGCCGGGTTTATTCAAACCCCCCCAGAGGGCAGAAGTTGAAAGTTCAGAGAAAAGTTTCATAGGCGATAAAAGGCGCGGGACAGTGAGCGGCAAGCGCCGATAAAAGAAAGACGACCTTGCGGCAGCTGGGACATGCGACCGAAGACGAGTGGTCCCAGAATCTCACCTTGGCGCAGGTGAGGGCGCCAGCCGTTTGTCACGTCCCACATGGAAACCCCGAATGCGAGCGGTAGGTCGCAGCTGTCACTAGATCAATCCCCTCCCTCTCCTTCTTCCGGCCATGGGCAAACGTTACAAAAATAATATACAGCCTATGACGAAAACGGCAAGCTGCAGATCTGGCATGACCGGGATCAAATCCCGGGAGAAAAACGGAGAATGAGCAGAAAGGGAAGACTAGCCTGAAAAATCGCGAAGAGAGAGGCAGAGATAGGGAGGCAGTCTCATCTTTATTTCATGATGTCGGCGAAGCACGTCATACCTGACGTGCTCCAAAAGGCTGCGGAGAAAGATAATGATAAGTGCGCAGAGTCTGTATGGCAAGCCAGGCACTCATAGCGAACTGCCGATCGCCTTCGCGAGCGCATCAGAGTGGCAAATAAAATGGGAGATGGGTGTAATCAGGGCAGTCGAAGTCTATACACTCACAGTTCTTGATAAATATGAACGCCGGGAGAGTAAACAACACAAAAACAGAATGAGATTTCTGAAGCGCACTTGGCTTTAGGAAGCTGGCTTAAAACTGGCTTGGGAGGTAATGGTTTTCTCATTTTTTTTTCACCCTGTGAGAACAGGTGCATTAAATAGCAACTGCTTAACTATACATGTTCTTCACATCGCCGCAAAATATCACGTGACCATACTCAGCCAGTGGGTGCGAGACAAAAATACAAGCAATGCGATGTTATGTTAGTGTCTTGACGAGATGATAACATTAATAAAGTCGCTACGTTGTGGCGTTTCTTGATACCTCGAAATTTCTTTTCATTGTTTTGTAGCGCAGTTTAGTGCTTGTAAATTTGGCAGCCTCTGTAATAATGTCTGTAATGTTAATAAACGAACTTAGAGTATAATGTGTTTTTCTTCTATATAAAGGTTTCTAAATGCCCAGTTTTTTGGTAGCATAAGTTTTATTTTATTTTTGAATGCGTTTTAATACTGCGTGTAAATCGACAACGACCGCACAAAAATATTTTCACGACCCTGCGAAAACGTTGTTACCCCACTGTGACGAGTGTCCGCGGCAGCTTGCTATCTCACCCCTTTCGCCATCATTGCGGAAACAGACGCGCCAAATTTTCCTGGCTGCTAGGAAGTGGAAACTCAAAGACCAAAATGCATAATTTTAAATCACATTCTTTTATATTTTACATTCCAGTATTGAAACTATTTGGAGGATATTGCATTAAAGGTTACGTGTATTAAACATTGTTGATCATACATGCCCACACAGGAATAATTTACTGTTGCCTAATGCTTCTATCATTCGACTGAACAACAACAATTTATAAATGCTACAGGTTGATACGATTTTCTTGTGGCTCGATATGCGGGATATATGCTTTGTTCTGATGTGATACAATAATTACCCTTTGGTAGCATGTTTTATTTTATTTTTGAATGCGTTTTAATACTGCGTGTAAATCGACAGCGACCGCACAAAAATATTTTCACGACCCTGCGAAAACGTTGTTACCCCTCTGTGACGAGTGTCCGCGGCAGCTTGCTATCTCACCCCTTTCGGGCTCCACTGGCGCACGTCTGCTGCTTCGCACCAAGTGCAATGTTGAACGAAGGTCTAGCCTTCTGCATGTTTGTGAAATAGTCTAACCGCTAGCCTGGAACAAAATTTTTTCAGGGAATCTTAATTGTTGGCGGATTTTGAACGACGGCTAATTTTTGGCTGGCTTTTTCCCCAGATTGTTCCCAGGTTCCCAGGTGCGGCCATCTGATGTAAATAATTAGTTACGGGACCATTAAAAATCATCGGCTTTACTTACTCTTAAAACCATCGTCAAAAATCTACTACAGAAATAAAGTCAATTTAAAAATCCAAGTATATTGGCCATTTCAGATGCCAGGGAAAAAAGTGATAGCTCCAACGCATTATATCTCCTCAGCTTCTCTCCACAAAATTTTGCACTGACTTTTTGAGAGCTCAATCTCTCCACTTGGTCACAGAATAATCGCACGATAGAGAATGTTTGGCCATATGGCTCATTTGGGCACATTGTCTTCGCGCGCTACATGAGCATGGAGGTTTTCATTTTTGCAAATCTACGGCGAATATGGTTGCATCGTTTACCGACGGGTGTAGCCCTTGACACAGCTATGCGTCTAGCCGCCGCGGTGGCAGAGTGGATATGGCGCTCGGCTGCAGGCCCAAGAGACGCGGGCTCGATCCCGGCCGAGGCGGTCGAATTTCGATGGAGACGAAATTCTAGAGGCTCGTGTACTGTGCGATGTCAGGGCACGTTAAAGAACCCCAGGTGGTCGAAATTCTCGGAGCCCTTCACTACGGCGTCCCTCATAGCCTGAGTCGCTTTGGGACGTTAAACCGCCATAAACCATAAACCAAACAACTATGCTTCTAAAAATATGTATCCTTTATAGCGTTTTTTTAATATTCCGCTCACGTGTAATCTAGGTTTTCTACAATGGCGATGCTGTAATACAAGTACACGAGTATGCTTATGTGAAACTGATTTGATTTCCGATGGCCTATCCCCTCTCCGCTCCGAGAGTTCTTGTTATGCAAGTCATATATCCTTTAAAAATTTTCAGGAAGGAAATATAAAGTACTAAAATATAAGGTCGACTTCAAGAGAAAAGAAGGAAGAGGCTTCTTGTTCTCAGTTTCCTCCAACGGCGTTGAGGTGGTAGCTTTTAGTCTCTACTTGCTGTGTAGGGTAAGGAGCGTGAAATTGATCATGGTTCACAGTTGAAATTAAATTCCGGCTCTGTGTTTCTGAAAACAGCCGCGAGGAGTGTGCAGAGCGGGAAATGCAGTACTGTATAAATGCCATTCAACACTCAAATATTTCGAAACGCTGTTTCAGCGTCATCCAGCCGCGTAGCTGCTCAAGGCACTTCGGAAATTTCTGCTGTTCTTGCTGGAAATCTTCCCGTCATGGCAGTTCATCAAATCCTGGCTAGAAATTGAAATCGAAAATGGTGCACAGGTAACTGAGCAGATATCTTCAGTCTAAGACGGGAGTGTAAATCTTTCTCTTTTGAGTAATATTATTTCCGTGACCATTCGTATTCTGACGAAGACGACGAAGCTGGCAGTGCCGTAAAAGGGAGCGCTAGCGCTAGGCCAGCGTCCATTAAGTCATATCTCTGCCATCTTTCATTGCAGCTGATTTTTCAGCTGGTCGCCTGGTAACAATATCATGGCCACCATCATCATCAGCAGCAGCGGTAACCGTAACGTCATCGTCATCATCGATCACAGCGTTATTTCAATGCCTATTTTCGCTTCACGGATTCAGTCAGTGCCATGGCACGAAATGTGTCGTGAATTCCAGTTCTAGCTTTACCTCTTAACCACCTCATTAATCACTAATTTTAAGAAGTCCGGTCAAGCGACTGGCTACCGCTTAAAGGCGCAGTCGTTTTTACACCTATTTTTTGTCATTGACTTTTTTGCCAGTCCCGTTTCAAAGGATGCGTTGCTGAGTGCTGTAGCATAAAAAAATTTTGCTGGTTGTTGGCTTGTCACCCTTGTACCTGATGTGGTCCTCCTCTTATCCACCAACATACACAGCTCACTTTTCAGCGAGGGCTATTTAGACCAATAGCAACATTTTTCATATTTAGTTGTATTAATATGAACAACAGAAAGTTCTAAAAGCGATCTGCCATTGCGTTGGGAATCTTCAATACCCACAATTATCATCACAATATTTAGCATTGAAATTGTTAGTTTAGGTTGACTATGAATTAAGCTTAAAAACTAGGCGCATTTCAAACAATTGCGAAGTGTTTAGTATCAAGCGAAATACAGGTAGTTAACGCCATGCTCTCGTGCAAAACTTCAAGAGCGTCGTAAAGGCGGGCTCTGCTGGGGCCTATCGCCAGAGATCGAACGATGATACGTTATGGAATCTTTAATTCGCATTCAGTAAGGGATAATCTAGCATATAGATGAACAGTAACTGTATCACTTATGGTAGAACATAGTACAACATAGCGGCAGTGTTGCTTAATGAATCCAGGGTGCTTGTTTCTAAGACGCCGTATGTCGAAGACCGCAGAAATTTTTTTTTTACTCCAATATAAGAAACACGAGATTACGTATAGTAACCTGGCTCTCTCTTAAGCAAGCTGGCTCTCTAAGCATTGTGTGTTTTTTAACTCCGCTCTATGTTCAATTGTTCGCATATTCATCGCAGGGAAAACCAGCTAATTTATTGTTCTAAAATAATCAGGGTTTCCGTTCCCGCGTTACACAATGTCACAGCTGCGAGTCTCAAACTTATGCCTCTATATGCGTCTGGGCGCAACTAGAAAATTATCGCAGTTTTATTTTAATGTCACTGTTGACTGGCAGTATGTGTCAAAAAACAGAAAGTAACCCCTATTATATGTTCCACAACTAAGAGAAGCGTTGAGAGCAAAACAAACGCGGCAACTGGAGTGGCACTGCCGGGTTATGTCGTTCTGTACGAATTAAAAGCCATTACGCGAGATGTTTACAGTGGCTGCCTCCGCTAGTTTTATTATTGATACTTCTGCAATCCTCCTGGGCAGTTGTTTGGTTAGCACATGACGGCACTGATCACTGGCAACACCCTTTCCGTATTGCTCTTATTACAGGCACGTGTGTAAAATAACACGCATCATTGTGCTCAGAAGGAGATTCGGAGATTATCAGCATAACCTAATTCAGTACAAGAAAATTAGCCATGGTTCCGTCCATGCATGTTGCAGGTCACTTTTGGCCGAGCAAAAACAATAAGCCCAACGCCCTGATAAAGGAAAAAATGATACTGTAGAATACACGCAATCGTTCTAGGAAAAAAGCAGTATCCATTCCATAATAATTATCAGTATTCATGCAAGACATGATACAGCACGAAACATTTTTGCTCTTATGCACTCTGAGTGCCACGATATGAGCACGTCGCGGAGCGATAATGAAGAAAGTATCGAAACTGCCCATCTTCCGAAGAAGCCTTGCTCTAAATGATTCAATCTCAACAAAACCGAAAGGCAATTGAGAACGGAATGCAGCTTTGTTTAAAATGAAATCAAGGAAGACCGGGAAGAGTCCTGGTCTTAGCAGAAATCATTAGCGAAAAGCGGTAAGAGCGCCAAGAGCGTTAATGATATGCATAACCATCCGAACGTTTAATTTTGCTCATATTTATTTTAAAGATGAGGTTTCGCTGCATCTGAGTGTTTTAACGATTGTTATCAATTTTCCTTTCAATGGTGCCTCCTCAAGTGAATTTTTCTCCTTGTGCCCAACGCGGGCGTCGTTTCTTTCAGCTCGAACAGCAATAGCTGCAGAATTTTTTTTCGCTGCTAACACAAATTTCTGATTGGTTCAGAGGCTCTATATAGGTACTGATACAGACATGCGGCTATTTGCTGGTTTTTTGGGAAGGCGGGACATGGTTTGTTACTTAATGCTTTTTGTGCTGAAAGGCACGAACAAAAGAACGGAATCTTAATTTTGGCATCACCTTGGCCGCAGACACAGTTTCAGCCTTGAACTTCATTCCTTCGTCTTATTCTCCAGCACATTGTTTTATTCATATTTTTATGGTATTGCGTTTTGTATAATCTTCCGCAGTGGGTTCTTTCTACGATGAGCATGGAGTTTCTTTTACGGTGGTTAAAATTTGTTTCCTTTATCTGTAGTAGTGTTGGCCAATTTATTTGTAGCGCTGTTTTTGAAGTCTTATAAAATCTGCAGCTTTGTGACGACTGCTGTTGTTATTTTGTGTAAACTTGCTAAAATTTTTTACAGGTTTCCGTTGCTTGTACTCAGGCACAACAACTTGAAAAATACCTCAATGCGTGAGCAGAAATGCTGGAAGAATGAAATAGCGATAACACTGAAAAGGGTACTTCTACTGGCAAAATTCAGATCACGCCAAAAATCAGGATTATTTTGGTTTCTTGTTCGTACAGCTAGATGAAAGTTTGTGCAACTAGCATAGCACGCGCCAAATGTTACCTTATTATAATATTCTGTCTGAAGAACATCATGAGCTGAGAGCCGTTGCTGATATATTTCTTCAGTTTAACATACCACAGATGGGAAATGACTTTCGACCTTTTGGCCTTTAGTCCTTGGTACCGGGGTAGAGAATGAAACTTCAACTCACTGCTGCTTCAGGCTGTCGAAGTTGCTCTGGCATTTAAGTCCTAGTATGAGAGCAAAGAACGCAAGCGTTAAGGACAAGTATCTGACGAAAAATCAATTCATCTCCAGAAACATCCCTTTTATGCCCTCTTCTTCCTCACAACATTATTGGGATTGGCCAATCCCCTCCTGTGGATATGTGCCATGTTTTAAGAGGAAGTAGCAGACTGTGCAAAGTCATTCGTAATAAGGAACGCAGACTACTGGAAACCCACATTGAGGAAATTCAAAAGAATCGCACAATCGCAACCAAAGCCTTACAGTCATCCTGCGGTCGATTAGTTGATTACGTTATCATGCTAAAATTGAGAGAAATTAGTCGGTGCATCAACTGCAATGCTAAATTAACTTCCGGGTGCCCCTCAATACAAGAGTAAATAGAAGAATATCAGATAAAAACGCACAAAGATACACCATCAGTACTCGTTACTCAATGAAGAATAGGCACACATCATCCGCGAAGTTATGAATAATTCTCAACTGACCCCCAAAATGGCCGGCATTCGGGTGGTGGGACGCAACACAGGGTCCAGAACATGTACTATGACAGAACATATTCTATAATTACGTAACCATGGCATTAGCTCTCCTGATTTTCCTTACCCTCTTCCGCTTTCCGGGAGTGCTTGGCTTCACTGGAGCTTGGCAGATTAACAACAGCCTAAGCTGAGCAAGCGCTCCCTTTCACTTTTTCACGGCCACGGCGGCTGCATTTTTATGGAGGAAAAACGCTAAGGCGCCCGTGTGCTGTGCGATGTCAGTGCAGGTTAAAGATTCCCAGGTGGTCGAAATTATGCAGGAGCCCTCCACTACGGCACCTATTTCTCTCTTTCTTCTTTCACTCCCTCCTTCATCCCTTCCCTTACGGCGGTGGTTCAGGTGTCCAACGATATATGAGACAGATACTGCGCCATTTACTTTCCTCAAAAATCAATTATACACCTCCACCTCTTTTTCCCCAACCTCTTCCTAGAAAAAGGGCTTCGTCGCAACAATATCCTGCCTCTTGATAACGAGATAAAAAGATTTTAACTTTAATGGCCAGTGTGATAGTTATATGAGCTGTTTCAGGGAAGAATAAGTAATTTTCAAAAATAGGCTGTTTGTGTTGGGTAAAACCATGGGTTTTGCGACATAATATTACCAGTGCCGGCGCAAACCAGAAAATCCAGTGAATCCCTTTGAGCAGTAAACGGGTTAACTAAATTTTAATGGCTAACTTCTGAACTATTAGAATAAGGCGCTAGTAGCAATTAGAGATTTTGTAGAAGTCGTTAGTAATGCCCATATTACCTTATATAATTTCGAAAACGCGATTATCCTCGTCGCTGTGGCTCGGCAAACTTTAGTTTACATCTGTGCCAAACCACATATGCTTTCAAAAAGCACTCAGGGAAAGCTATCCCCCTATACACGTAACTAGTCGAAACAGCCAAGGCATTCGATCAGACCAGTGAAAGCAAGTTGAATCTGTGCAAGACCAAAGATGAATTCGTCCATTGGTTTAGAACAGCAGACCAAAAATGACGTCAAGATTTTTTTAATACGCGCTCAAACATGTAAGTGATATATCAGATTCCACGTGTGGGCATGCGTGCTCGAACATAAGTGCTCAATGAATCATAGCGCACGTCGAATTGGAATATAGAAAGGGTCATAACGGGGCTTGACCGAAAAGGTCGAAATACACCATAAATTATATAAAAAATTATCATAGTGACAATTCTTATCCTGCCGAAGCAACGAATATAGTCTTCTCTATTGGGCCTGCATCAGTTGACGGAATAAAAAAAGTATCAATTTAGATATAATGAGACGAATTTTAATAACGGCGCTATAGTTGAACGAAGCAGGCGATATAAACATAGATGTTTATTGAGAGGGTACAAAAGTTGGGATATCTGAATTGCTCTATCTATAATAGGGCTCGTAAACTGAAGTCGGAACGCCAGTCCGGTCAAAGTTCTTTAGCATTGGCATGATAATAGTAAAACGTTTACATCAACTTTTGGTCAGACAGCTCGGCGGAAAAAAGAACACATTGCTGAAAAAGAGAAAGAGTAATCTCAAAGGTATCCACTGCACCCTTTTCCTTTCTCACGTAATTACCACCTGCTGAGGGGAATGTCTGGGTGTCTGCCCGTATCAGGCTGTTAGACGTGAGACACGCAAGTTGACCGGAGCCCCACCCCAGTAAAGAAAATCGATGAATGAGAACGGAGAAATGACCTGCCATTTATCGACCGCGCCGGCTGCCGCTAATCAACTCAATATCAGAGTTTCCTCCCGTAGGTGACTGTTCTCCTTTTCGCGAGCCGCGTCCATTATTTGTGAGCACCGGGTCGCGTTATCGACACCGACACCCCGCAGCCACTCGCGCCTTTTCGACCACACATTCCGGCCATTTTTGCCCCCTCACAATGGCGGGAGACTGAAATCTAAGGCTCTAAAAGAGAAGAAAAAACACCCTAAATGAAATCGATGCCTAGATACTGCTATTAAAGAAGAAGAACGACCTTCCTCAAATACCAAGTATTGAAAGTCGCCACAACCAGCACTTTCCAGAGGCACGCACGAATCTTGAAGCGGTAAAACAAAGAGGACGTGCCTCTCCGAATCGTCGTCAAGTGCTTTGACATGGACATTATTTTGTAGAGTACTAAATAAGGAGACGTCCGTCCTCTTATTCAGAGCGCTGATAGGAATAAACGTGCATCAGCTTTCGCGTACATTCCTCCTAAGGTGGTCTTAACCATGGGAGTAAATGTGAAGTGCATAGGCCATATCCAGACGCGCCGCTGAGTGCTCAACTGCTGTGCGTTCACCTTGTAGCCGACATCGCCATCAGCGATAGTTCTAGGGTTCGCAAGAGAAGCCAAGGGAAACTCATGGGACGATACCTACGCGAGTTCTTTGCTGGACGATTCGCGCTATGTTAGTGAGAGAAAAGGCATGAATCATTTACTGATTATTCCAAAAATACTAATACACTTAGGTTTTTTCGTACGCTAGAAAGTATTGCTTCAGTTTGAGGTTTTGTTAATATGCCGACGGAATGCAATTTTTTTTGCACGCCAAAGAAGTGAAGCGAACGCGTGAAAGAAAAAAATGAGTTAGATAAAGAGCACGCAAATCATTGCCAACCACAAAACCGTAATTCCAGCTTCTGCTGTTGAATTTACATTGTGGTGAGCGACCAGCATTCCTCGTGCGTAATGGTTTCCACCGGCTTTAGCTTTCGTGCTGATTTATTTTTTTACACTCCTATTTTCCACAACCCTACACTTGGTATCTCTGGAGACCCAGAGCCAGCCAATTGGCTGGCCAACTTTCTTTTCATCGCGCGATCTATTCTAGTTATTTATTTTCTTTAGCGATTCCTTAGGTTCGGTGACTACGGAATTTCCGAGCCATTTTCTCGACGCCACACAATTTCCTACTCAAGATGTTCTCTGTTTCTTTCTGGGAGTACTTGTTATTTTAGAGGGTTTGATTTACTCTACTTTTTGGCTCTCTACGTTACGCATGCACCATTTTTTTTTGCTTGCCTGCACATTGGCTTGAGTTTTGTCCTCGCATTTTTATTCCCTTATTTTGTCTCACACGAATAACTGAATACTCGTGGTCTCTGTAATCTGCCAATCCTATTTCGTCCCTAGACATTATAGCATACCGTGATCTCATTCTCACAGCAATGCTCTTGCTTCTTTCCCTGAGACTAAATCTCTTGTGCCCGCTTCTTAAGCTTATTTGTTTTGCTATGTGTGCTTTTTCAGATCTGAAATGGCACCATCCAAAAGGAGCACTCTATTTGGATTTTCACATTCTAAGAATTATATAAGAATGCAATCTACATTTTTTACTATTTTATTTCTATCGGTCTAAACCTTTGAGCTCGTGATGATTATCTCGCCTAAATTATTCCTTCCATAAAAGTCTCATTATCTTCTGTTCGCCGGCCGTTCTCAACATAAGTAAAACATATTGAGACTGGGTAACCGTCTTTTAGCGCTAAAGCTTACCTTGCGTCTCCCATATCCGGAAAACATAGCCGAGAAAATATGTGAGAGTCTTGAATAACATAGTACGAACTTGCAGTATACCGACCGAACGCGAACGTCCGCACCTTTTTCTCCTTTAAGTTCTCGACACGTAAACCTTAATTTTTTGTTTGCCTCATAATAATTCGACTCTTTCATCTTGAGACATACCCTTCATTAATATACATGTCTTCTTTCGTTTGTGAATGAATTCCACAACTTACTTGCAAGCAAGCAAGCTAGCCTAGAAGTCATGCCTTGTGCTTTTTGCTTTCAAAACATAAGCTAAACAGTTCCAGAACACTCGTTAGCACATAGTCCGTCATAGCAAGGATTGCTTCTCTGGTCATGTGAGTTGTCAGATAAACAACCCTAGTTTAACACTTTCGCGGGGTCGATCCAGGCCGCGGTAGTAGTATTTCCATAGAGGTGAAACCTTAGAGGCCTGTGTGCTGTGCGATGTCAGTGGTCGAAATTCTGTTGCACTTCATTACGGCATCCCTCATAGCCAGTGTCGCCTTGGGACATTAAAGACCTATAAAGCAAAACAAACTAAAGTTTGACACTGTTCTGACATTTCGTCCTTCAACTCTTCAACAACAATCTTAGTAAAAGCTCCATGCCTTCCTTTTACCTACCCAGCTATAGCTTGACTGCAAAAATGGTAGTGTTAATACCTAAGAAATCAGTACAAACAGACAAGACGAACAATGAGTAGACACACCCAAGCGCTGACTGGCAACTGATGGTATATAATGCGGAATCGTGTGAATGACGAGAACGGCAGATGCCCGGGAACAATGAAGATGAGGAAGCAACAACGCCAACAACAAAAGCACTGGGCTTGTCAATCATGAATTAAGACATGCCAACTCGTGGGGGGGGGGGGGGGGGCGATGAAATTTGCGCTTTGCTTGCGCGTGGCATTTCTTATTGTGTAAATAGTTTGTGTATATTGCCTCTCCCCCTATCCTCTCTTCCAGTTCCCTCACCTCTTTCAATTCATTTTTCCGTTCTGCCTGCTATCTTTTATTTCCGCTGCCCGAGATCAGCTGTTTCAGTATTAATGGCAGATGCAGGGGCTGGCAAAAATCTTATCCTTCCTTTTTATTATTAGGTTACTACTACTGCTTCTACTTGCGAATGGCGCCCTTCTGCCCGTGATGACAAGGGCTTCATAGAGTTTCCTCGTGCGTTGCTCGGAGTAACATGTTGATCGAACGGGGCGATGCATCAGTGATCGCCTCTGAGAACACTCGGCTATATATTGCGTGAAAATTGCGTTCCGCTTTCTGGCCAGTGCGCAATCCTACACTGAGCACCGCACGAAGGAAATATGTAAAGCCATTGTCATCGTGCGCTAAGACGCTTCATGCGCAAGCTGATTCTCAATTTTATTGTCCCATCACGAGTTGGCATATCTTAACCCATGATTGAAGATCTGATTGTTTTTGCTGTGGTCGCCGCTGCTTTCATTTTTCCTTTTTTTCCGCGCATTTGTCGTTCAGTGCATTTACACGTTCGCGAATTAATTACAGTAAGCTGCTAGTCAGCGCACGCGTTGTCTACTCCTTCCTTGTCTATACATTTTGGGCTGTTTTCTTCTCAGACGTTCAGTCACTAACTCGACCAGCAACACACTTTGATGCAGTGTTAATCCCGTGAAGATATTGCTATCGTGCCAAAGCAATAAACTCACTGCCTTTACTTCTCTGCATTCAGACAAGACAATATTGCGTGCATTTCACGGACGAATTCAGCCCATTCACGTCGGTCCGTTCGAAAAAGTTTTCCCATATTTGTCACTTTCCCGCTGTTTTGTGGGTGGCCCGGCGAAACCTCATGCTGCATGCTGCTCGTGCTCGCTACTAGTAGGCGTTGAAACAAAACAATCGGGGGGGGGGGGGGGGGGGTGCAGCGGAAGCTGCAGCAATGGGCTTTGCAGCGCGCGCATTCTAATTAGCGTAATGCGATTTTCACCAACACACCTGCCGGGCATGCACACGGCCAATTTATCTTCTCATTTTATCCATTTCCTGTTCGCGCGTTCTGACCACGCATTCGCCTGTGTGCCACAGAAGCCCACAGCGCCGCGTGGCTCCCTTTGAAAATATTTGTGCGCCCGCCTGAAGTTTTAAAAGGTACCAAAACATGCGCTCTAATACGACGGAGAGCACGAGGAGGTAGCTTTTCCACAAAGAAAACAATTTGGAAAACTTTGTTCTGAACTAAACTTACTTCTTGAAGCTGCCTAGTATTAAGATTTATTAAACATATTTAGCTGCTAATTTTCTTCCAACATTCCTTCGTTACACGTCTCCTTCAGGAAGGGGATGAAACCGAGACGAGTACAGATGAAGCTTGCAATATCGGTGCACAAAATCCATTATTGTGTACGAGGCCTTTCTACCTCAACTCCTAAGTTTTGTCCATGCAACTGTTCTGGCAGGCTCTTAGAAACATGACTCCCGAAAAAAGTCTGCGGAACTGGTTTCAAGCCGTCGGCAGACACAAGCACATACTGTCGAATCAGCTACTACAATTGAAATTGAGTGCGCATTTGGAGACGCAGACCTATGCTACACGCAGAGCAATAAAGTTGTATTGCAGCGGAAGAGCTCGTGCGCAAGGTGCAGTTTCAATGGCACGTTCAAAACCATGGAAGAGAAAACTCGTCACGCCTGAAGTACACTAGGTCAAAATGACATTTATCGGGCGGTGGCTTAATTCTGTACCAGCTCCAGTTGACGGCATTGGGCGCTGAACACGCCTAGCTGCATACTAAAGCCTGACTGAGGGCTATGAAGCACAACGCGTTCGAGGATCTTAGAGCAATGAAAACCACCTGTGGTTCCTTAACTTTCCGCAAAGTATCAGTCGAAGAAAGTTTTTACATTTAAACTCTGTGGAAATGCGAACGCCGCCCCAAGGTTTTGAACTCACGGCCATGAGGTTCGTAACGGAGCACCACAAACATCTAGACAACGGTTCGGCTGTCATAACATTAGTTGTCACAAGTTAATCACTACGAATGCAGCTCCTATGAATACGGTATGTTTAAAAATTTGCGTTTTCCGACCTCTTCATACGCATGTGATCCTTCTACTCGCATCTACAGAGAATAAAAAGCAAGCAGATTCCTAGCGCAAAGACCGTAAGGTAGCAGTAAAAAAGAGCACTGCTCGCAACAAATGTAAGAGGCCTGCGGCACCGTTCTGACACTGGCGCCGGCAAAAAAAGAAGAGCGCGAAAGACTAAGGAAGCCCATGGAAGTAGGAATCAACTGAATAAATTGAGTAAGAAAAGGAGGCGAAAGACAGAAGGTGAAAAGGAAAGAGAAAAATGGGGCCTGTCGTTCACTTTAATGACGCCTCCGGAGAATTCTTGGGAGGGCAAGTATCCCTCCTACAGTACACGCTTCCTAGACGCACCCGACACAGTGTGTGCGTGATGTAGCGAAACTGAGAGCCACTGTACGGTTTCCTGCAAGGAGAGAAACGACAGTTTAAAAATTAGAGGTCTCGGAAGAACAGTAAAGAAGTAAAGTGCTGCAAGGCCGTTCCTTTGACCTTTGTCACCGACGTACGCCCCCTTGGTCAGGAAAGGCTGTTTCCAGCATGATGCTTTCAAAGCTGAGCGCTTTGCTACAGAGCCTTAGAGCTTGAAAAAAAGAAATAAAGAAACCACTACAATCAGGACCGAAGTAATCTTAAAAAAACGAGATACCATTGCTACCGTTTGCCATATGCCGCCACACTTTGCTTTTGTTTAAAACGTTTCTTATTTTCGTACATTTGTACAGCGGCAGTAGGCAGCGCCAAAAATCAGATGCCAGAGAAAAGACACAAACCATGACAAAGAAAAAGGTGGTGACAGGCGAAGTAGAAGAAGCATGTGAACGCTTTGAATAAAACTATGCAATTGGGCATGCTGCTGGCAATGAGATCGTGCAGATACTGCAACTGACTCGATATCCAAAGGGTATCTCTGAGCTAACCATTATTCGTGAAATGCTTGTTTGCGAGTGTTATCCACTTCAGGCTGCAGTGCACTTGCTCTCAATGCAAAGCAATGGCGTTTTGGATGCGCTTTAGATATAAAGAGGGAAATTAAATTGAACTTGCGTTATTGCTAGTGTCCACTTCATATTGAAGCCAGGTGCAAAGCAATGCCTTCACTTCTTTCGGCTTTTTTATTCTTTTTATTGCTTCCCGAGTGGTGCGCCGAAATGCAGTACCTGCCTCATGCATGCAAGAACAGTCAGAATAATCTTGTGCTTGTAGAACATGATGGGGCGTCGTGAAAGCACCATTCAGGTCACGAAGTTTCGGTCTAGAACTACTGCCCTCTCTGCTGTGTTTGCATGTGGTTTCTCGGGAAGGCTATGCTTTTGTTTTTATAGTTTTTCCGACTCGTGTACAAGAAGAGTTCCGCACTCTACCTAACCGAGACTTTCTTTAGCTTGAATAGAAACATCGGTTATGCGAGGTCCGCAGCTGGGCCCAACGCGCGTGCCCCTAAAACATTTGAGCAACATCCACGCCGAGAAAAACGGAAAAAGAAGAAAGAGGTTAGCGGAAACAGCGAGGATAAGAAAAGGACCAGAAGGTGGACGAGAACCTCGCTAGGTGCTGAGAAAACGTGACCTGCAGGCTGAAGGTACAGGGAGAAAAAAGAAACGATGAAGAATGGCGACGTCCTCGTCTATCGTGCCGAGTTTCGGTCATGCACGCACGTAAAGTTTTACGCATTGTTCTATAGTTGCGCTTGCTTCTGCGTTTATCGCCAACGTGCTTTTATATTATTGACGTTTTCAGGATTTTGCAGATCGACTGTTGCCATCTGAACAAGTGGGACGACTGAACGGTCGCCGCAAAAACAAATAAAAGGCGGCCTGAGGGAGTCAGTATACCTCTGAGGGGACGTGTGAGTGGATATGAGTGCTCTCGAGAGAGCCATATGCTGCGGAGTTTTTGCCCATACTGCGGGAAAGTTGGAGAAATTCACAGAGGGAAACCTTGAATGTGTGTGTTGGACGACAGCTGATTACCTTCGGTAACAGAGAGAAATAGCGTGGTTGCTTCGCAGAAAGCAACTTTTAACCAGATACCTTGAGAACACAGGATAAAAATTATTCGTAAAGGCTCTTAGCTGCGTCTGCTCTCTATATGTCTACCGAGCGCAAAAATATCAAAAAACATGGCATGCTTACTTTGAAAAATCCTGGATATCGATGAAGTGAAAACATTTATAAAATACCAAACAGGTAAAGAATTTATGCAAGGTGATATAACTCTTTAACTGTAATAAGGGAGTTATCACTGCCTTACATCTACCCAAGCGCAGCCATACGACTACAAAAGAAAGCTGTGCAGATTTCTCAGAATCTTCGTAGTTAAAAACATTCGTCCTGGTCCGGGCGACCAGGATGACCAAAAATTTAACTGTTCATTGGACCATTTGCCAAAAGTAATAAGGAAGTTTCCGGATATATGTTGAAAAAATTACGGGATGGGATTTATTCGAGAACGCATGAGAGTTAACCGCCGATTTTAAAATAGCATTGTTCCTTGAAGGATGAAATGGGCAGAATTAAGCGATTGACTGAACACGTTTGAAGATTTGGACTTCCACACTAGAACTGACCCTTATAAATAATGCGCGGAAACAAAACGATGTTCGACTTGTAAGAAGTTATTAACCTTATAATAGGAAGTTAGGTAAGGGTGCAGTAAGCAAGTCGATCTACTTAGGCTAAATAGTGACAACATATACGGACACTGAGAAAAATTGTCCGGACAAATATTCACAGGAACGGCTAAGTTCATTTTGCGTTGACATTGCGTTGCAATTAACAGCTGTTGAAGCCTTTACTAGAAGTGACGTTACGTCCGCTTTGGTAACTTCAACCGCCAAAACGAATGGTTCGGTTTTATGTCGTTTCCCTTCGACAAAAGGCGAATTTTATGAACGAAGACAGATTTGGATTCCATGGGGCGTCTGATGCTATCGTATTTATCTGATTTGGTCGGGACGCATTTTGCAGGCATATTCGAAGTGTTCAATAAAGCTCACAGCAACCAACAACTTATATCAGTGTGTTTTGTATCTACATTCCGGGTTGTAAAAAACCCTCCGGCGCAAACCATTGTTCCATTTCGGCTCAGTTAGAAAACATAGGCTAGCTTAAGATAGTCTGCGTTTTTCGGTAAATAACATCGGCACTTGCCTGGACTGCCCGGAATCGGCGAAAACTGTGGTCGTCTGCGCGCCGAATTTTCATCGAGACGAACAGGAAAGCCGATTTGAGAGGCTGAACTATCTGGCGAACTGCGAGGCAACCAATACCCCTGCTCAGAACTGTGGTAGGTCTCGCAATACCCCAGATGACGCAGCCTGTCAGATCAACTGTTCCGTTGATCTAGATAAACATTCTGTGCCCAGATGACTCCGGTTCCGATGTTTAATTATCTATCGAAAAACGCAGACTATCACTAGCTACTATTTGGTCTGCGCTTGAGACGAAATAGACCAGTGATTTGATTAGATGATTTTTTTTACAGCACAGGCAGATAAATACGGAACACCATGTTTAAAAAAGACCTATTACTAGATTGACTGCAGCGCCGCGAGGTGCCTCAAAAAATGATAAGCACAAAGGAGTTGGAAAGAAGGAAGGAAGCATGAAAAAGAAAACATAGTTGGGTGAGTATTTTACTTTAAGGAAATACAGAAAAAGAAATGAATCTTGCCTGGCCAGGTAACACAAAAAAGAGACAACCAGTGGTCCCTGAGGGTAACGGTGAGGATTCCAAGAGAAGGCGAAACTAGGCAGGGTGAGGGAGATGGGCTCTCGGATTCCTAGCTGTTCCAATGTTCCTGAGCCGGCATCGGAATATGCGCATCCCGAATCCACTTTCCTGGCAGAAGTACTGCGATGGGGTTTATTAGCTGTTATATTCGATAACATGGACGCCTCTTTGAAGTGAAAACCTAGTGCCCACCGTCGTCACTCATTAGGGGATGCCCCTGACTTAATCTGTGAGGGTGTGAATTGGTGTGAGGGTGTGAATAAAAGGGGAATGGGAACAAAATTGGAATTGGTCTAGAAGTGGAGTTCGTCATATGGTATAATTGAAGGCCTGTGGTAGAAATTAGCTTGCAATGTATATGCATATGCGTACACTTACTCAGCTAGAGAAAAAACCGTTTCTCCCGGTGAGCCGTTTCTGGCGCAGACTGTAGACCCCCAAATTTTCACACATACGTTGCATTTGGATTTGCGTGTGATCTAACGCAGAATTCCTAGTCGCCACTTGCTTCAGCACTTTGACGGGAGTCGAATTATCAATCTACATATGCATGGGCTTCTATGAAAAACCGGCCGGCACTGCGAGTCATTGCCTCTTTAGCGGACATTAGGGCGCACATCTGGGCTCTACGCTCTCGCGCTGAAACACGTAATCAGAGCTTAATTGTCGCGCTAACTTTCTTATTACGTATATGCATATACATTGCAAGCCAGTTTCTCATATCTCAGTCCTCTTCTCATTCCCACGCATTAATCTTTCGCCTTTTACTAAAGATCTCTTATTTGCCTTTGACACGAACAACCAAGGAAAGCTCCACGACGGTTTTCATTCTCAAAGCAGTACTTTCTCATTCGCAACGCGAAATGCCGGTTTCGTGGTATCATGGGTCACATCGTTAAAGCTTACCGAAAGAAAGCAGCCACCGAAAAGCGACAGAATTAATACAAGATCTGAAAATACTAAAGAAGTCGCATAGTAATTTAGTCAGCGAGGGCGTGATTTGAATCGAATCCAGCAGGAAGCAACAAGAATATCAGCAAAACATTATACTTGTATGAAAAAGTAAACTAACTCGGATTCTGTACATAGCCCCTACGTCTTTCCAGGGCTGTCCGTGGTTAGCGATGTGGCCGTACAAATTAACTGTGGCTTAGTGCAGAACTACTGCCACGAAAGTGGATGCGGGATGCGCATATTCCGGTGTCGCCTCAGTACCAGTGGAACAGCTGGATATGCGAGAGCAAGACAGCAAGCAGGGTATCTGTTCTCGTTTCGGGTGAAATCTTATACGCAGTGCGTACTCGGCCTTTGCGCGCAGTAACTTTGAATGCTGCGTTCGAGCCCAAAACACTGAACCTCCCTCTACTATTTGCAGAGGACGATTATCAAACTATTAGGTCGAAACTAATTCGACGGACTGGAAACCCAGCTAGATGGGCCGCACTATGTTTGGGAACTCTTTATAAGTCCTCTGCTGTCCGCCAGCGCCATGTGTGCAGTATTCACAGCTTTATGAACAGGAAGTGGGAGAAAGAAGCTGTCAACCATTGCACGCTGACGTCGACCGCACAGTGTTCACACACTTTTTTTGAAGCGCGCCAGATGATGCTCCACTTTCACGTAATGTTCAATACTTCTATCGAAATGCTGGTTGGAAAGGTAATATTTAAACCAATGTGGTCTGCAGAATGGCCTACCCTAGTCATGGCGGCAAAGGACGTCAAAATGCCAGTCCGCGGCTAAGACAAGTGTAAACAATCATGCAGTCCGCCACAATTCACTGTTATAAATCCTTGGGAAGCAACAAGCAATCGATGTTGTAGTCTACACGTCGACTTCGGAAGTCCCTATCAAGGAAATACTTTCCTTCTCCTCAACAACAGTTTTTCTAAATGGTTCGAAGTGCGCAGCGTGTCATCGATCTGAACTGTTGCTGTCGTGATGGACCTGAGAAGACTTTTCTCAATTCACGTAGTGCAAGATAATATATTAGAAAACAGATGCGCCGTCGTGTCTTTAGAGTTCAGGCTCTTTACGGATCCGAGCAAAATCCGTCACGCTCAAGTTGCGTCTTACCGCACAGCATCGAGTGGCAAAATATAGAAACAAACATCGAAACCACTGCGCGGCCACCGCTGGGGTATTTGCCAAAACCCACATGACCGCCCCAGGAGGGCAGCGTCTTTCCGCCGCCGGTGAAGTGCATTTCGGACAGCTCTCACCCGGAGCACTCACGTTTTGTCGGGCTCCAGTACTGTGTAAGCTGTTATATATCGAATAAAAACCAGTATATAACAAACGGCTGCTTTCATTTACTCTCCTCCTCATCTCCATATGATTTAGCTGCTCCGATTTATATATGTTTGCAAATGAGATCGAAAATTGCTTGCCGGAGAGTAAAAAATACATTTCCTGCTCTATTCCGCCCGTACACAGGCTCCTGCGCTGGGAATGAAAATGCATACGAACAGCGGGAAAAGTAGCTATTTGGAAGAGCACGTGTTTTGCAACCTTTCTTGCTTTGTGATACGGAAGAGCAGATGCTCAAGCACGCCTCGCGATCACACCGAAAGAACCTAAGAATAAAACTTGGCCCGATTGTTCGTGCCTTGACCACTAAAACTGCTCAGATCAAGTGGCGGGCCAGAAAACCCAATAGAGAGACATCAGGATCGTTCTCTGTTGTTGCTTCGTTCCTTTTAGTCTCCCCTCGATGGCTTAGGGTGCCTCGTGAGAGGCGTATTACCGGGAAGCTGACGACCAAATGTAGCGGCCAGCTGGCCCCATCTGTATGCGATGCACATCCGTTGCCTGCGCAGAAGAACTGGGAGGGGAAGTCGGGGAAAGGAGAAGAAAGGAGAAATTGCCAGAGTGGGTTTTGCTGATCCTGCTCTAGGGCTTGTAAGATCATTGACGCCTGGCGAGGGCCTCTGGGAAGGGGCGGGAATAGACCGCTCAAGTCCTGCAGGCAAGGAGGGTAGGAAACCAATCACCTAGGGCGAAGTGGTGGCCCAAACACGCAAGGATGAGGCCCGCTCGTATTGGGGCGATGCGCTTTGCGAGCGAAATGATTTGAACCAAGAGAAAGGGGGAAGTGTTATGAGGACCCGTATGTCGCCGATGCACCTCTTTGGCCGAGCAAGCCTGTTTAGGGAAGCGATGTTCGGGCGCAGCTGGTGGCTATTGCGGGTATGCATCAGAGAGGAGCGCTTGCGCGCTTTATGTTCGATTCTTTTCTTTCAGCATGTTTAAAGGAAAAGGACCTCACGCAGAAAGCTCCAATTTCCGATGGCAAGTGGTGTGAAGAAAATATGACTATGATATAGGTGCCAGAAAGAGTGGCCTCTCTATGGGTATTTGAGCAAGCACACACAAAAGTTCTTAAATACAATCAATCACGCAGATGAGCAAAAATACGAACACGCAAGGAAAAGATGGGGGGCGGGAGCAGATCGAATAGAGCGCTAGAGACGAGAGGCAAAGCTAGCGTGAAAGAGCATTTCCATAGGCGCTTGAACGCGTCCGGAATTCCTAACGTCTCCAAGATAGGATGTGATATCTCGACAGTTTTTATTCATTGATCGCTTCCACTTCTACGCATAGCGTGTACTCACTCAATTCGTCGGGCGTACATTTTCAAGTTAAGTGGCTGCTACGCCTTCTGTTTTAGTTATTTGCTTCTTTGCAAGCTGCCTCTACAACCCAGGGTCACTGACCTTCGCAACATGGAGCAAATTATGGAAAGATACAGTCCTCCTCCCCTTTAAGAATTGGCGCTTAGAAAACGCTGACAGAAATTTGAGATGTATCCTTCTACAGTTTCAGGTTTTGTTTTTCGCAAGCGTCATCTAGGGTTGAATTTTAATACTCTATGCGTAAGAGATAGTGTCCTTGCAGCGTGATATAAAGTTATCAAGAAATCTTTTTGCTCTGAGCGCGCTCATATCAGCGCAAATTGTATAAAGATGTTGATGGGGTATAACGTCCGAAAGCGCCTCAGGTTACGAAGGACGCCGTAGTGGTGGGCCCTGGCAATTTGGGCCACCTGAGGTTCCTAACGTACGCCGATATTGCACAGTACACGACCTTCAGCATTTTGCCTCCATCGAAATACGACCGCGAAGGCCGGGATCGACCTGCGTCCTTCGGGCAAGCAGCCGAGCGCCATAAACACTTAGCTACCGCGGCGGTAGAAACTGAATAAAGAATATAAATCGTTCTTTCGTGGGCGTGTAAGCCTTGAAAAAAATCACAACTCCAAACGCTGCTTCCAGCTACGTACGTGCACAAGAGCCACATGAGTTTTTAGAACAACTTATAACGTATAAAGAAATAAACTGGATAATTGCAAGCTGTAGCCGCGTTCTTCACCTGTGATTTGTGATCTGATATATCTAAAAGAAATGTGTGTTTTTATATTCGTATCCTGGTCGTTTGAAGCTTCCATTGATCATTGAAACCGAAATTGGCTGCGGGTGTTTGCGCTTACCCCAGCCTCAGCTAAAATAAACCAGCTACCACTTGCGCTTCATCACAGTTTCTTGAAAGAGGGAGTGAAGCATCAATAACGAACGCCTCGCATGAATGCTTTTAGATAAGGTGTTCGGGTGCCGCTTTACAATGTTTGGTCCAGGCGACGCCCGGTTCCAACCAGCACAGGAGTGTCATCGAGTTAAGGAGTTTGGTGACGCGTGAAAGTAAACAACTGCGTTTATTTACATTTTTTTGCAAGGTAAAAAACGAACGGGAGGGTCTCTCTTGGCCTAACTCATTGCCGAGTTTTATACTTGTCTCCTTCCCTGAAATCCATAAATGAAGGACATCACTGCCGCGGAGGGAATGTCCTGTCCAGTTTACCCTGGAGCAAGTTCACTCACCCCTGCACTTATCGACTTGCTCCCGTCACGCGTTGAGCGTGAGGGTTAGGAGAATGCCGATCAAGTTGAGTTCTTTGTGGTAGGTCAGCATGTGGCATTACAATGGTAAGCTGATGGTCGAACGTCCTTCTTGGCCATCCATGTTTTTCACAAAACCCGACGCGTGAAGCAGGCACGCGGGAGGGGGACCTCAAAAAAGTGGTTTTTTGTCTCCGGACATTGCCCCAATCATTAGGGATACTTCCCGTCCACTGCGGTGGGTTCGTGATGGGAAGAGCAACCAGAAATGAGGCCTTTCTAGTTCAAGTACACCTCGACATTCTTTGGCGTTGATTATGACTGAATTATAACGCATCCAAGCAAGATTAATGCACCCAGATGACACCCGGCTCCTCTCAGGGTGGTGCATTAAGGCTGGCATCAGAAGCCATTTTCGAAAATTTGGCAGAGGGTGCTCTGAACCGCATACTTGCACCCAGGAAAAAAGGGTGTGCTGGCGGCTCGCAGGAGAGAATTACTGCCGCCGTTTTTAGCAAAGCCGATTATCGACTACTTCCGAAGATGCAATCAAGGGTCACCTATCTAGTACTGGCAGATTTTCGAATTAGCGGCTCACTTTGGTGAGCAAACCAAAATAACGTAGGCTTTGACGCACGCGCCCGCGTAGACTTCATGTTTGAGGCAGTGGCGTCTCGCGGACAGCTATCACTGGACTCTACCTGAGTGACGAACCACAAATGAAGACGGTACAGTGGCGACAGCAAAGAAAGAAGAAAAGTGGAAGCACTGCCGACAAGCCGGTGCTTACCATTTCTGGGCAATCCCCTGCACTAGAGGACAGCTGCGCTCACTTCGCTGATCAATCATCAATTTTCAATCATTTTCATAGCACCACGCAATGACAACTACTCACGTAATGATTTACAGCACAACATCGCGGCTAAGAGTAGTGTACAAAGTTTATGCCTGATAAGTGCACGCAGCGATTTAAGGAGACTAAGAACATGCAAGCGTACTTTGTGATTAAAGAGACGTACTTGAAGCGCCATGACTGGCTAAGCAGACTAAACTGTATGGGGTGACGCATGTTCCTGTGTAAAATGTCATAGAAGCTGGCCTCGCTGTAACATGTAAGAGAAAGGATAATGTTGAGGAATTATAGCACCGCATTCGGTGTTGTAGGCAGAAATGGGCATAGAAGAGGCACGCGTAGAATGAAGCACCGCCATGACACTCCAGCCCTGCTTCCTTGATGGAGCGGCGTATCAGTCATAGTTCTGAAATCTTACTGCGGCTAGTGCAGAAGGCAGGTCGCTGAAAACGCTCAACTTTCGCACTAAGGATCCTAACCTGAAGCGGAGCGCAAGCAGATTAGAATGCAAAAGTTTGTTCTCTCTCCACTCATTGCAGCGCTGCTGCACAAAGTAAGCTTAGTCTATCTGCACCTCGGCGAGGATGGTCGCGTTTTTACAGAGGCATAATATAAGAAGGCCCGCAGTTTTTCGCTCTAGAAGAAACCACATTTTCGAACGAAATTTGATACCGTCCACTGAGCAGCAGCTCGTATAACATACTGGTGATTCGGGGCGTCAAAAGGCAGCAATAAATCAGTTTAGAAGGTAAAACAAGAGCCTTGCGGTTTCCTCAGTTAGAGTAATCACATAAAAGAAAAGGCTAATCGGCATCGCTGGGCGAGTGCGTACTAGTATCATGAAGTATTATCACAAAGATGTAACACAGAATTGCATACCTTTCCCGTCTCTTTTCTTGATGTATGGAGGCAAGAAAAAGCCGTTACAAAGATCGCCCAGAAAAATCGAACGCTCCTGGCGGCACCCAATTGTCCTGACCGTTAAAAGAAAACTTCAGTGCAGAGCTGTCGTTTGAGAAATGGTAGGTCCTACATGGCAACAGAAACAGGCCGAGTAAAGCGGCGAGCTTTTCCAGAAAAAAATTATATTTTATCCTCGATACACTCCAGCAGCAAAGTTAAGAGATTGTTCACACGCTTGTTCTGTTTTTGTTATTAGTTGACCGGACGACGCTATGGGCAGTAGAAAAACATCCACTGGACGGTAATTTGTGTGTGCCAAAAAGCTTTTTCTCAGTTCTTGCAAAAATGATCTTTCTAATGTCTATGAATAACGAACACTCGTCAACAACACACGCTTCTACGTATCCGCGCTGCCGGGCTGGAAAAGTTAGATTGAACGCAAGCTAGGCAACATATTCACGAAATAGGATTGAAGAGAACAGTTTCTTTACAGGATGCAGCCAGGAGATAAGCTTTGCGAGGTCATATTCACTTTGCATATGCATACGAAAAAGTATGCCGTCTTTCTTCAACCGTTGTTTATTGTCAGCGTTTTTTTTTAATTTCATTAGTTCGTCTCTGATCGTCTCATGACAGCTAGTTTAGCGAAAAAAATTTTAAAAAAGAAAATGACGGTGAAATTAGGAGCGGACGCCCAGGAAGAACACTGCTTTCATATGCTGCTAAAAACGGTTTCAAAATAATCGAATACTGATTCCGCGAATTAGTAATTTGGCACAAAGTGCTAGATTTAAGCAGCCACTTTGAAAAAGGCTACGTAACGGTATGGTAAAACAACATTTATAAATGTTGGAGCATTGAAAAATCTAATATTATTTATGTAATTTTTCCATAATCGACTTGGAAATAACGCTCAATAAGGTCTTTTTTCTTGACGCTGGTGTTGATTTCACAATAAATAAAAAAATAAATAGCGGAAGCATCAGCTGAACGGAAGCACATCGCAATTCTGCGGCAGTTCTGTATCTTCGGCGGCTGTAGAAGCAAAAGTATTGTGAGAGTTACGCTTCCACTTCCTACTGCACCCGATTTAACTAGTTCCTTTAGTCTATGCGCAGATATTAAGGTATAAGACAAGAAATACAGGAACACTTGCTACTTCATAAGCTGCGAGCCTTCGATATCACGATCGCTACTTACTGAAACTACGAAACCAAGAAACCTGCTTCTTTCCCTCACTCTCCAATCTCTCAATGAGCGTGCTTGTACGCATTCTTACTCTCTGATAACGACAGACTGCAGCAGTCAGTATAGTAAGAGAACATACGCAATTTCTCACTCTGCATGCGTTACTGTGCTGCAGTGCCAATGATAGTTTTGTCTTCGGAGTTTGGAGCGTGATGCACTGAGCACGAGCTCGTAGATTTCAGGCCAACCACACCCACTACATTTCGATGGAGACAAAATGCAAAACCGACTGGATGTTGAACTTGTGAATCAAGTTAAATAATATCAGAATGTCGAAATCAACGCAGGGATTCTCCACTATAGCTCGTCCCTTCAGCTCTTGTTTTTGTTTGAAAAGGAAGCATTTATTATTTCACATCTTCTCCACTTATCTGCAGCGACCAGGTGACCTACAGGAGTCGTGCCTCTCTTTATCGGAGATTAGTTTCTCTGCCTGGTCAAACTATGCACTAACTTCGTGAAAGTAAAGCCAAACGAGCTAAATCATAATGTTACGTGGCTGCCAGCAGAAGACAAAGAAGGTACGACGAATGGCAATGAGATGATGTATTGGCTTCCGGCCTATCGTGTGTGCACCCCCGCTCCAACGCCCTTGCACGATTTGTCATCTTGTAGTCTGAGAAACGACTCGGGGCCATCGAATGATCGTCCGAATCATAAACTCGAAGAATTGCACAGGTGATCTAACGCCAAACATGATGGTGGGCTTAACAGAGTTGTGCAACAAAGGAAGAAGGTAAGAGGCTTGCCGCAACGACGCGATGATCGGACGACGAGTGGATGATGACCGGTACAAGGTTTCAGGGCGGAAAGTCGCCAGAAGCCAACGGCCGAGGCCGAATAAAACACCCAAAAGTACGAGCGGAGTTGCTGTCTTCTCTCGCGCAGGCGGTCGGTAGGAGCGTAGGGGATGGGGCTGGGGGATGGGACATGTCAGACAGGGTGATGGCGATGTGGCCAGTGGTACGGGAGAGCACTCGCGACTGCACGCTTCGTCATCTTCCACCGTGTAGAGTGTGGAAAGTGGATCGTACCCTTTTCTTTGGAATTTTCAGCGCATTATGTTAATAGAGTCAAGCTAGAAGAATCTCAGTTTTGGGAAGCCGCGGTCGAGCGCTGCACTCACTGCGAGGCCAATCCTATTCTGCTTGGCAGAAGATGGGAATTCAGAACGACTAGCAAAAGACAGAAAAAAGAATATATCCTGCAGAAATTATAGCCTTACTGCAGTCATGAAAGCACGTACACTTTATTAGTAGCAGTGCGTGTTACCGTGAAACCTACAGGGACAATTGCATCAGAAAGAAACTTGGCACAATAAATATAGTAACCTGGGAACGGAAATGCAATGCCGCTCATACATACGGTAAAAAAAATAGAAATAAATTTTTGACTTTTTTGACTGAAACAAGTGCTGAAGAAAAGAATTTCCGACCACGGGCTCTGCTCTCTACAGCTAGATGTGGCGACGGCGGTGCGCGCCTTCAGGAATGGTATGTTTCCTCGCGCATGCAAATCAAGCCAGTTTGAAATTTAAATCAGGCTGGGGAACCTTTTCGTGCATTTTCTCTTTTTTTGTTGTCGAATGAGAGCAAATCCGTCTTTCTCGCCTCTTCGTGCTTTAATCGAATTCTCCCTGGTACTCTGAAACCGTGGCGCTGATCCTCGGCGCATTTTTATCCCTTGCTTCATTATTGGACACTTGGTCTCTTTAAGAGTTCGCAGTTTGGTTCTTGAGGTCAGGATTATCAAAATATTCCTTGTCTCTCAAGTGTGCGATAGTTTTTAAAAAGAAAACTGCGCTGCACCAAACGAATAAAAAGATAAAGAAAAAAAACTGTGATCAGAAATTCCGCATATGCGTTAATCGTATAATGTAGCGGCCTAAAAACCTGAATACGGCTAAGCTGTCTCTTTGCATCGCGCGCAATAGTAATGTGAATATATTTACGGACATTGCTGTGCTCAACGTAAAATGTGTCATTTAGGAAGTCTTAAAGTAGATTGCATTAAATTAAAAGAAATTTTCAATGTGCGCCTCATGGCGACAGACAAGAAGTTGTAAAATAAACTTGCAACGAAATCGATACGCGTATTCAACCTCCTTTTCTATTCGGATAGCAACGACGTTTTGATAGCTATTACAGAATAACAAATGAAACTAGACGTAAGAAGTTAAGGCAGTGAATTAACAAAGTCTCGCCTCTTGGAGCTGTCCAGTGTGCTGAAAGGAGTGCTTTAATAAATATTAGGCCTTCATTTGGACGCCTGAACTATATGATGTCGCAGTGAAAACTTAGTACGGTTGCGTTCACGGAAGAACCAGCCTTGCTCTTTTGAAATTCACAAGTAGTATTTGTGCAATTCTTCCGATTTTCCGATCCGCCGTAGAACAGTTGAAATGAACACGAAGCAAATAATTTTTGCTGGTACTTTCTGCCAAATTTAATTTCTGTTGAAACAAAGCTGTCATTTATTTAGCCATCTATTTTTTACTGGTGCCTAATATGCGGGGATGCGAGCGCATCTTCAACCTAGAGATGCTCTCTCAGCCTTATAGGTCCTTCCAGCTTGGAGTTCCCCACCTAGAGCCAATCCATGCTGTCCTAATCACGCTCGGAAAATTACTGCGTGACATGTGCATGATAAAACCACATGCATCAAAAGCTACGCAACGAGCAGTGCTGATGAAGATTGTTGTTTAAATGACGCTCTTCGTCCCTTCTGGAAACGGCCAGAAATTACAAAGTTCGCCCGATGCGTGTTCCGCAGCCCATGCAACACGTCAGTGATGCGTGACCGTACTGGATGTTTCTTTTTACCTCGTTTGTAATGTGCCAGGCAATATGGTTGCTCATCTCCTTTTCTTAGGAACGAACGCATTGCGTATGACGGCATTTTTTGTTCAACTTACACCTCACCTGTACCACTTTGAACCTTCTGAGCACGACAGAAAATAGAAACAAGCACAAGGACACAAGAGCGCTTCCTGCAACAAGTATACGTTAGGGAGGCGAAGCAGCAAATGATCGTTCAAGTCCAATCGGTTAACGATGATGTAAAAATCTGTTGGCCAACGCGGGAGCTGTGCTTGGCAGTGTGCATTAGCGATGCTGCTTTCCCTTTTCTTAAAAGAACCAAAGCTGAGGGATGGGCCTCACAGAGCCTCATTAGCAAAGTCAACGACCAAAGCACGGCGCCTATTAGTACGTCGCTAGTAATTAAACCGCCGCTGGGGCGACGCTGTAGAGGCCCCGTCGAGAAAATTAGAAGCTTCGATCGATGAACACCTTCATTTACGCCAGTTTCTCCTGAAAACACGTGCGATATAGAAAAAAGAAGGAATGACTGCTCATTTTTTGAACCTGAGGATAGTCAGCAGGGAACGCGCTTCATTCGCCCGTCACCGGAAGCTGCTCAGAATGTGAGTCATCTATCAGCATTACTTTTTCATTGTCCTGCGCCCTTGTAATGTTGTTTTCACAGGTCAGTTAAAACGTCCCTCATTGCTAAAGAAAGGCAGCGCAGTAGATTAGAAGTGTCGACCGTTGTACGGAAAATAATGAGGCTAATTACGCACAGAAACACTGCTGTCACCAACATTTCAAGCTAGTTGCTTTCGGAGTTCGAAGGAAGAAAAGTTGATCACTTACGTGGATGTCCAGCTAAGGCGAATTTCATGAGCCCAAGCAGGTAAATTTGAGAAGGTCTGGCAGGATTTCTGTTCTGCCCTAAAGAAACTAGATTCCTATTATTAGGCCAGACTACAGCGCATGTCAGGCCTCTTAGCGCATTGCTAGCAGTTGCTTTTAAAATTTTACACAAGACCAGGTTTTAAGCTGTATGCTTGAAAATCGCTGTAAAGCTGCGTCTGCAAATCAGAGGAACAATGCCGCATATATTCAATGACCACGGAGCATTTCCAGAAAGTCCTGCGACCCTGGCGATGAATATTAAGCAAACGTTGCTTTGAGTGTGCTCATGGGGCATGTGACGGACTTTATCTAAACCTGCCGCTGCACCATGTGAGCAGTGAGGAAGGAAATGGGCGTACAAGGGTTGTCGCTTCACGGAAGCTATAAAATAATAATATCCTTAAAGATCCTTTGAATGCCAGAGCTGCCCATACGTTTTGCTGTACCTTCTGTTTTGGAGTAGCACAAATTTCTTTCGAACACATGAATTTCTTAAAGAAGCACCAAATATCAAGCAGAAGAGCGCTGTCGCTATTAACATTCATTGAATGTCACCTTTTCGTGAGCAGTAAAGGGTACTAAACCACCAGAACAACAACGTGCGCTAAAAGAAGTACATTTACTCATGTTCGTAGCTTTCACCGATGATGCCACTGCAGTCGATGGTCTCGCCAGCAGCCTTTCTACCCTCTTGGAATAGCATCCAGCTGGCGATGGCAGCGGCTGCTTAATAAATGCCCACACTTTTAACCCTCGCTTTACCGGGATACAAAGCATTCCTCTGTCCATGTAGCTAGCGACTGCAATAAAGAGAGTTTCGTGACCTCAATCCATAACTTATGGGAGGATAGAGTGTCCTCAGGGAGAAGGAACTGCATGTGAGCACACAAAAAAGCCCAGTGCAAATATTTAAGTGAAGAGCATGCATGAAGTGCACTCTCAGCTGCATTCAACAGGAACAGTCGATGATAAAGGGGCAGAGTATTGACTGCAAATGACAAAAGGGGGTAGAGGAGGGGATTGTAAGGGCGGAAAAAATGATCGCTGTAGGCGGGAAAAGGAGAATGGGAAGCAGAAATGGACGAGGTTGAAACATGAGCAACGGGTGAAAGTGAGCAGCTATAGGTAGGCTAGGTGGAACGCAGGAAAGAGAGCAAAAAGGCGGCTTCGACGAGAGAGGCTTGTAAAGAGGAAATCACGTGGAGAGAACGTAAACGCGTGAGGTAGACGCAGGTACAGCGACGTTAAATAACAAATTGAATTCATGTGTGCAGTCGAGGATGCATAGGAGCCCTCTTGTACAAGCCGTAAGGAACAAATACTCAAGACAAATGCGACGTCGCTCAGGGCACTACGCCAGAAACCGACTAAGAATGAAACAGAGATACGGAGTGGGAGAGGTGCCGCTACACGGTTATTAACCGGCTTTCCAGATCGATGAAGCGACTAGAAAAAAGGAATAAATTCATCCAATTGTCAGGCGGGGCTAACCCATAAGAAGCCCGCCTATGACAAAATGAAGGGGTGTACAGTCTAGAGACAAAATTGATCTATTTCAGACACAGCGTTTCGCCGCTTTAAAATCGGTATATTGCACAGTTAAAAAAAAACCTTAGAAGCCTCTTACCACTATTTAACGCGAGAAAGACTCTTCTGCTAAGGTATTTTGATCTCGCGATAAACTGAGATAAGGAACCTGAGAACTGCATGTATATATAGAGAGTTACAGACAACTGTTTTATTTTTGAGGAGTACTCGCTCTTTAAGTAAGCTTTCTGTCGCAGTCCTTGATAGTCATGAAAGAAAGGTCATCTAGAACTGGCAGGTTGTGTTCGAGGAGTAGAAGCAATTACGGAGTCTGTAAGTTGATGCCGGTACATTTGTTTCAGGAGCTCGTCACAACAGGAGTAGCGAGGGCGAGAGACTACCTCGTTACACGTGGCGCCACTGGGTTCGGACGACTAAGCGTGGCGAGTTGCCTCGGAGCGTTCCAGTGCTGTCATGAGTGACGTCAGTAAGCCTTCTTCCACCGCCTTTTACCGTGAGCACGTCAACCTCCGTTTACGCTGACTATTGCTTCTACTACAATGAAGCTCCAGCCAAGGAACGGCTTTGAGCAGATATCAGTGTAAACACTATTTCTGCCACTTCCAGCGGATCAAAACAACCAACTGGTGTACAACAACCACTCAGAGGCATTAGGAACACGCATAAAATAAATAGGAATATTATGTGGATTCATATCGAGTGTGAAAATTGATTTAATTTTTAACGGTTTAGTTTCGACACGTAGATGCAGAAGTTGAATTAACAGAAAGAAACTGATTACTTTTCTGGGCCATTCCTAGAGATTTCGCATTTTGCAATTATTCCTCTATGAGTAGCCGCGTTTGAAGATCAGGCATCCAACTAATTGCAGCCTTTTCACTCAGCATAGGACCTAGGTCAACCTTGGTGCACCGCATATCCAGAGATAGAAACGAAAATTTTAAGATTTATTGCCCCTCAAATCGCCGCCTACGTGTCAATGGCGGACAGCTGGGCGTAAACATGCGTATATTCGTTGTGATCGGCTTTTGTTGTTAAAATTCTATATCCTGATCATTCAGATAAAGGTAACCGCTGTTGAAACGAAAAGGAAAACGGCAATGCATATTTGAACAACAGATGGCCGGTAGCTGCATATTTAACATCAACAAGCGTTAAATTTTGTTAGCAGTAAGAGCAGCTCTTCCAGGATAAGATATGCTATTACGAAAGCCGTATGGGCACGCCTGAAATGCGCAATTACAGTAAGAAACAAAGCGTGACACATATAAATATATTAACGCAGACACATGCCTAAATGTAATGCGGTGGTTGTTTTTCTTGAATAAGTAAATAAATAGAAAGCGTTTGATTTCATATAAACCGAGGAGCAAATTTTAATGCTTGTTAGTGGAAATTTATCACTTGCGTTCCTAAATGTCTCACAAAAACGACAGGCCCTTTTTCGATCACGCACGCTCTACCTTGCAGTGTTCTCTTCTTCAAATGCATCGCCTGTTGTGCGCACTCTACAAATCTTCCCCTGTAGACGAGAATTTTAGGCTCCTCATATATTCGCAATCGAGAGGGGTATAATGCAGAAACTATTTTAAAGTTCTTCTTTGGCAACATGTTGCGTCGTAAGACATTAGCCACAATGTGCTCCGCTTGACGCGACACCATGTTTCTAAAGACTACGGAAAGAAATTATTATCAATACGCTCTTCCTACTATCAATATCAACAATGAAAGACGCATGAGGACTGAACTAGGGCAAAAAGAATTGATAACTTAAGAAAATGAACAGTTTTGTTCCTTATTTAACAAGATGCATACTTTAGACAACTTTTCTTATAACAAATAGCCCTATTAAAGGCATAACATGTGGAAGACAAATTAAAAACAAGAAATTATTGTTATTACATTGAAAAAAAGATGACAGGTGCTCAAGACTCGTGTTTAAGATAACAGGGAGAAAAAACCAAAAGGCTTCTAGAAAAAGGAGATCATTACATCCGCATTGCACCCGCATCAACTGATCTCTCTGCGAAAAAAACAAATTATCCGGGAAAAAAGGAACCGCCCTTGTTGTTCGCAAGCAGTGGCTTTACTATCTGAGACGGAAGCACCTATGGGGAATAAATAAATAATGAGAACACTCTCATCAGAAATAGGATGTAAGCGGTTTTTCACTGTGCATCTTCTTTCAGCTTTCTCTTTCATTAAGTAGGCTTGAAGCTACAGATCTATGGAACACTTGAGGATTTAGTTCATTTTGAAGCACTTCCAATTTTTGTGTTTTTTTTTTGCTCAAGGTTGCATGTTTTACTTTTATCCTTATTATTCCGTCATCTTCTTGATTGTGTTGGGAATTGGGAAAGGGCGGCGAATAATTTCATTTCAAGGTCTCTGGGCGTGAATACTTTTGATCACTGTGAAATAAATTGATGCTTTGATCTTGTGCCGAGCGTACACGTCTTTTGATCTTCGAGAACAATGCGCGATACCTAACAAATCAGCCGGCAATATTTATGCTCATTTTCACCTTCTCTACGTGAAATTAGAATCTGAATGAAATTGAAGAGTTCAGCTTGATCGCAAGATGTTGCCAGGAACAAATGAGTTCGGTTCCTATTTGTATCTGCAAAGGAGGACGGTGGAGTAATTTTTTGTTATATACGAAACTAACAACCCTTATGAGACTTGTTTTTTTCAAACGGCATAGCAGCATCCTGCTTTAGTTTGAAAACGCTGTCATAAAGGTAACAAAATTTCATACACTGATTCTGGGGAAATAAATGTTTTTCTTCATATTTTAAAGTAAAACTGTCATTTTTACTCGACAACCTAAATGTAACCATGGTTTTGTTATATATGACTCCAGTAATGCGTTATATTTTTTTTCTGTTCGGAGTAAGACCCCACGTATTTCCGGTGGGGCCTTGGCGGCAATAACCTTCTTCACTCTTAGCGTCTACTGCAGGTCGTGCGGCGTCGACGAGGAGGTCTGTGTTCTGAGCAAGGACGAATCCGCAGCTTGTTAAGTATTGTTACCAGCTGGAAAGTAAACAAGGCGTCGTTTACGTCCATTCTGAAGAGCAGGCAGGCAGCGCTCAGCCGTGAGCGGAGTAGCATGCAAATAAATTAAGGATAAGAGGTGCATTTGAAAAATGACCATTTGGCAATCACAGCCCTGGATCAGCGCGCCTCTATGGCAATCCGTAAACCAAACGCACAATTAAACTATATCAGCCTTTTGTGTACACCTCAACAAAACAGGTTTGTGGCACAAAAATGATTGGGCTTATAATTTCATCTTGTGATTAGTTTTCATTAGGTAATAAATTAGAGGCTTTACAACCGGACAGTTTTTAGGTCGGGAAAGAACATTCTGTAACTGTCAGTAATATGTGGAGGATCTTCATTAAAGTGTCTATGAAAAAAAATAAATGTCTTGTGCTACTTTTCGTTATAAACAAAGATAAATGAAAAAGGGCACTTAACACCATATGTTTGGTAAGCCTGTAATTTTTCAAGAGTACCTTACGACCACTCTGCCATGACTTCTGTCTCAATTGAGGGCGCGAGCTGGTTGCTGCAATTATGTTCAAACTTCTCAATACTCATTTTGCGTGCAGGCGGCGATCGCAAAAAGAAAAGCATTTTACCGGACGGCTATTTTTAATTAAACATACCAACAGCGTTTGAACAACGTTTGAACCAAAATGCCAAGTTTATGCAAATATGAGCATTTTTCTGCGATTAATTATGGTGACGATTGCAATTTTTATCTCGAACGCTAGCGATATTGCCTTCTCGCACGTTCCGCAGCAGTGTAATAGCTGGACGTCGTAGGTTCGATAAATGGAGAGGTCGTAATCTTCACCTCAAAACACCATTTACGCAGTTGTTGTATATGCGTTCCAAGTACTTGAAGATTGATCTGCGACGTCAACTAAATTTATTCCCATTCTATGAACTCCATGCCCAGCAATCATAGTTTTGGGGAAATGATCGAAAGAAGACGCGCGCTCAGTGAAAGCTTTACGCCAATCTCGTCAAGCTCGAATCTGCCTCGAGCAAGATATGTCGAAATAGCTGCCGAACTGAGACTCCAGAAGCACTAACTGAATTTGTTGCGACTTTTTCATGATTCCCACAGTCGAGTCACTGACACTAAGGCGAATCGCCTTGCCGGTGGCCTTTTCTCCTCCGTGATTTGAAAATTAAATGCCTTATGAAATCTTTGAACAAGTTAAGCAAGCCAAGAGAAATTCTAATGCTATTAGTTATATTTACCACGTATATTGGATATGCCTAAATTAATGCCTGCTTTTCGACTGCTTTTGCGCGGAAAATTACATAGCCGTTTCCAACTCTCACTGAAACCAGAATCATACTCAATGATTGTGCGGGTCATAATCCCGACGCCTGCACTAGTGTTGGCACAACAAAAATGAAAAGATCTGTAGTACATATAACTCTCCTGTCACTGCGTTGTTAACAAGAAATATTTTAGCGCTATGACGTTGCTAGATACTATACCAGCAAATAGAGTCTGAATAATTCTGGATTTCTCTCTAAAAAAACTATGCCTGAAATAAATCTTTGAATACGAATCTTTGAATCTTTGAATA